>CM025791.1:77793305-77821627 GCA_014635995.1 Sarcophaga peregrina
ACACACCCTTACCATCGGCGGTGATTGAGTTCTGATGGCCAATCGTAATCCGATCATTTTGTTTGTTCACAAACTGCTCAATTTGGAATGGCTTCTCATCTCAGGTATACAGATACGTCACGGGGCTTTTGACGTTTATAAACCCTCCACTTAGAAAGAGACAGCAGATATAATCAAAAAGTATTTCTGTCCTTCTCTGGCTGCCTGACTGTTTTGTTTATGTTTTTTAGATTTTCGGGGTGGATTTTTATAATTCTATTTTGGTAGAAATTTATGATATTTTTGTAGAATAATAGAATAATTTTGGAAGGAGATGAACCGTTTTATTAGGAAAACGTAATTCGGAATTAATGTATTTTTATGACACCTTTCATCATCGGTCGTCACTAACTTAGTATTTAACCAATTACACACAAATTCCTAACACAAAAAGTTATGAGTATATATTTTGTTATAATTTTATTTTTACAAACTTTCTGCACACGGAACTTTTCTCAATGTGAAGGGAAATTGCTAAGAGTTCGATTAATAATGAAAAAAATTACGGAATTTTAACTTTTTCATTCAAGAAATTAATAAATACTGGTAATATACATAAAGTTCTACAAGAAAAAATTTTTATAAGCAGTATCTCTTATTTGATCTTGATATATTTAGCTTCTTACTTTCCTTTTGCACAAGAAACTATATCCATTGTGACCAAAAACAACATACAAATCGATTAATAATTAACTATTTACATATTTTTAACATTTTCATTGAAGAAATTACAAAATACTCCAAATTTGCCCTTTTTTAACTCAAAATAAATGTTTGTTTACATTTAAATTTTTCACTTTATCCGCCAGTTTTCACTCTGTATATTTGTTGCTTCTAACTCATTTGTTTCGCTAAAACTTTTAACATCTTTTTTCTCCCTCTACGGGGAGGGTTAAAACTGCTGATTTTAGCGTTTTTCAAACGTCATAATTGACGTCACTGGTTACATTGTGCTTCTCATTGGAGAAAACCAAATTCGGTCACTGGCCGCTTTCGTACAAGCGAAGTAACTCCTTGGTTCTTTCCAGTCTAACTTTTTTGTCCACCAGTGAGCTCTTCCACTTTTTGAAACTTCAATGGCCTTAGTCCAAGCTCATTTTTCAATATGTATTGCAACACGTTCTCGCGATATGTTCAGTTCACGAACAATTTTTCTACCACTGCGGCGTGGATTTTGATTAAATCTGGCCTTCACTTTTCGGATTATTTCTGGTGTTGTTACCGTTTTTTTTTCGTCCACTTTTTGAACGCGATGCAACACTGCCAGTATGACGGTAACGAGCAATGGTACGAGAGACAAAAGATTTATTCACATTTAAATGCTGGAGGGCTCTAACGATAGCCACCTGCGGTTTTCTAGCCAAATATAAAGCAATCATACTATCACGCTTAAATTCAATCACGAATAACGCTTTTGTAAGCTTGTAAATAATAAAATGAACTGTCACTGGAATAAATCTGTCAGCTGTCAAACGAGCGGTTTACAAATGATAACAACCTGAAGTTGGTTGCAATACATAACAGCCACCCTGTAAATAGGGGTATGGAAAAGCATTGAATGCTTTTTCTTATCTGCTGCATTACTTAATCGTCCATAATCAAAGAAGCGAGTAGCTTGCATTTACAGCCAAATTTCGGTGATAAACCAACTTGTCATGATACGTTAGTAGTGGATTTGAGCCACCCCGAGCTCAGAAAGAAATCGTTCAGTTTGCCTCAGTGGCACGTGAGCCATTATGGCCAACTCTTCAAACGTTCTGTCACCAAAAACCGATGTTATATAGTGCAAGGCTTGGGTATAATATTCTTGTAGAGGCCCATATATCTCCTCTGTCATCTACTTCACAGACATCTCCAATCCCACCCGCGACAGGTCGTTCGCCTTTTCGTATCCCTCTATGTCACAGTATTCAAAAATTCCGCTCTTACTTTGCTCATCATTTTATTTTGCTTTGAATATGCTGTTGAACCTTCAAACTCTATACCCATCAGTTGCATTATTAATACAGCGGACTTCTCAACTGGATGAAGGCTATTTGTCCTCTTCGTACATTTAAATTGTTCGTTGTGTCAAATTGCATTGCATTGCATTGGAATTAGAAAAATAGATTATGGGAAGGAAGACAGTATTTGAGTACATTAGATTTGAATTATTTTATATAAAAAATGAACTCTGCAGATAGGGAGTTACACATACGGGTAGTCCAACTGAAGCACGAATTCTGTCTGTAATCTAGTGTACGATCCAGTGGCCGAATCGATCACAAACGGATGTACCCTGCGAGAAAGACAGGGGTTATGAAGAATACACAATTTTGGGGAACAAATCCACTTGTGTCAGCGGCCTCTACATAAGAGTTGCATTCCATTCTCGGTCTGATATAAGTGATGTAAATAGTAAGGAAAACTTAAGAAACCAACGCATTTAAATATTTCTTTTGACACTTGAAAAATGTGATGGTTTCAGGAAACATAATTTTGAATTTTGATGCCCAGACCATAAAGAGTGTCTGACTCATTAATATTTATACGACCTATAACTATAGATGAGGCAGACAAGGGCCTATCTTGTATGAATATGTTATTACGAGCAGTATAATTTGCTTAGCAGTTCATTTATTAAAGAAACTTTTGACGAATGAGTAATTCTTTCCTTAAGCATCTTAGGGCATAACAACATCAATTAAATTAATTTAGAAAAGGAAAATCTTTAGTACAGTTACTCACCATTACATCCAAGGGTACAACCAAATTCATTTTTACTGTGATAGTTATGCCTCTGCAACGACCCATTAAGACCATATGATCCTCTTTAGTAGTGCTTAGTCAAAAAATGTTGATTTATAAATCTGAATCAGTTTGGTGTTCAAATATCAACTCGCCTTGTGGAAAAAAAGTCCTGAATTAGCAAAGTTATTCACCTTTACATCCTATATTCCAACCAAAGTCATTTTTATTAAGACCTTTATGACTCACTAACGACTTTTTATGACCCTATGATAATCCATAGCAATGCTTAGAAAAGCATGATTAATGAATCTGAATCGTTCTGAGGAACGAAAATTTATTACCAGGAGGACTATTTATAAACTGATATTTTCAACAAAATACATTGCAGATTTGAAATTAATAAAGTTTTGGTTTGTTTTTTTTTTTCTTGCGAATTAATTTTCCTGAAAATGGCACTTTACTCTTTGCTAAAAATCAAATCAAAAAGGGGGAAGGAGATACGAATATTTACTCCCACCACTGATTTCGTATGTTTAATAAAAGCCTCCACTTAAATGTTGATCAGGTTTTTAATATTGACGATAGAATTTTATTGTTGCAGTATAAAAACAACAACAAAAGCAACAACAACAACAACAAAAAATAAAAGTAATAATACGTATATTTATTTAAATATACGCAGGGCAAACACACTAACAATAATAGAAAGAAAAAAAAAAACGGAAACGAGAAGAAAACATAATAGCAACGCAACAGCAGCAACAAAATAAACCCCCAAATGTATACGCCCTGCAATAAAAATTCACAACCCCTTTGCAACATCATCAAAAATTCAGAAATTTATATTTATGAGAAAATGCAAGCATACGCATACACATACTTACGCCCTTACACACACACAGCACACACTCTGATACTCAATGTTTACCAATATTAAAGTACATAAATATGCACATGTTTGGTTTCATAGTGAAGAATCATGGACGGAGTGAGTGTATTTGTATGTACTTGTATAGCATAATAATGTATATTAATAGCATAGCAGTGCAAAATGGAGAACACACACACACATATATACAGAGAGTCAATATATGTATGTGGTGGGCCATTTATCGGTTTAAATTTCAACCATTGGTTATTTTGAAGCAGTCGCTTTCAAGAGAATTCATCAGAATGTTTACGTTGCCATATAAAAAGGCAAAACTAAGCGGGCTACTAGTATTAGTAAAAGTTCAGTCAGTCTTGTATCAAGACGCAGTGGGTTTGAAGACAGTAATCGTGGTTTAAAGATCGCCGTTACAAAGCTCTGTCCAACAATTCCCTAATAATTGTTACTGTTGTTTACGCAAAGAGTGTAAACAAAAGCATAACAAACAAAGCAGTTGTTATTGTTACATCAAGTTGTGAACAGTGGCACACACAAATTGTGCGAATAATAAAATATTTTAATTTAAATTAAACACAAATTTATTTTTATTGCATTTGCAATCTACGAGCTCATATTTTAAACGTTTTTAAAAGGCAAAATTTCCAAAACAAGGAAAAATAGTCGGATAGAGCAAGAAACTTTCATACAAAATTTAGTCTCAGTTTTCAAATGTTTATAAATTTTAGTTTAATTTTTATATGATGCCTTTTTAAAAGGCATTAAATTATTATTATTAAATTGTAAATTATTGTAATTTAGTACGTACATTTCGTCAACAATGAATTTTAAAAAAAATTCTGCTTTTAATTGCAATAATTAAAAAAGTGCTATCATTCCCTTTAATGTTGTCGGAAAATCCGTTGCTAGTCTCGTAATGTCTTTTTATAAAAAAAAAGTATTACGACATAAAGTGCGATAACACACAAGGCATTGGGCATTACCATCCATATTCTCTATAAAAAAAATCATTTTCCCAATTTTCATCAAAAATTTTGCTGCGTGAATTTGCCAACAACAATAAATCATTCAAAAAAGTTGCGTAGCGAGATCTTGCTTCATCAAGTGCTAAACGTCAACTGAATTGATTTTGTTCTCTGACATCAACACAAAACAACAAACAAAGCAACAAACACACGATCATTATACGAAACCACACGAGTAAGCTTATAGTGTAGGTGTGTCAACGCAGCGTCAGCAGAAATTTCTTTGCCTATCACACGTGATACGAAATTTCAAATGTGCCCTTCGCTGCTTTAGACCCTACGATATACGCTAACTACAGGTCTATAAGCCTACTCCCTATCGCATATAAGGTGCTTACAGACAAACACTGATTGGACTTTATCAGTGTGGCTTCAGACCTGGTAAGTCCACCATCGACCATATCTTCACACTACACCAAATCCTGAAAAGACGCACAAAAGGCAAATCGACACACACCATCTTTTTCTCGACTATAAGGCGGCTTTCGATAGCCCCATAACGAATCGTGATTTTGCGGCAAAATTTGTGCTCAGTAAAGACTGCAACAACCGTACTAAGCGTTCTCTTTTTGGAGCTTAAGCCCTCTATCCAGATCGCAACCGAACTAGCGTTGACGGAATCAATAATTGCAATGCTAATCATTAGCCTGCATATCATTGAAGGAGTTGGAAGATTGTGCAATACCTAAAAAGTTCTTCCGCACAACCGTCAACTGTAATATCGTTGTGCCCCGGTATCCATTTTATATGAACATCATATCGTTCCACTATCTAGTAGTTAGGATGTCTGCGACAGCTAAATTCCATTTAGAAATCCATTACCAGTGCTTTGAAAGTACATAAGCTCTTATATATGGAAATATGTTTTCCGGACGTCTTATGGTCTTTAATAATTTTCGTCGGAGTCTCCAAGGCGCTATAGTGATCCAGTAGCTTCATGGATTGTACTTTGCCCACCGATGCCTAAAATAATCCTCCACCCAGCACACTAACTACTAGACCACGGCGACCTCGATTTCGCCGAAAGAAAATCATCTTTTCGGATGAAGCTCATTTACATACTTGTGGGTACGTTGATAAGCAAATTGCCGTATTTGGTGTTTAGAAAACTCTCACATATTCTTACAGAAGGCAATGTACTCATTACGAGTGACTGTTTGGTACTGCTTGTAAAGCGAAGGCATTACTGGCCCTTATTTCTTTGAAATTGAGGATGGCGCAACCATTACGGTGAATGGAGATACCCATCGCCTCATGATAACTATTTATTTTGTTCACACTCTTCATGATATCGATGCGAATGATGTTTGGTTTCAACAGGATGGTGCAACCGATATGTTACGTCAAACATTTGATGATCGAATTGACCGCCAAGAGGCTGCGATTTAATACCACTGAACTATTTTTGGTTTCGGGCACCATTAAAGAAAACTATTGTACCTAGAAACTACACATAATTAGGCATTTGAAGGCCATTGCCGAGATTTGGCC
Organism: Sarcophaga peregrina; assembly: GCA_014635995.1. Classification (NCBI taxonomy): domain Eukaryota; kingdom Metazoa; phylum Arthropoda; class Insecta; order Diptera; family Sarcophagidae; genus Sarcophaga; species Sarcophaga peregrina. Next base: position 77,799,477 of record CM025791.1, read on the forward strand.
CCTCACTTGAAAAAGTGTTCGATAACACGGTCTGGCAGTGAAAATACACCCGAGTAACTACATAGTCCATGTTATTCAGTTAGTTGAGTAGAACTCAGAATTACTTTTTTTTATATTTCTACCCTCCAAACCTTTTTTATTCGACAAAAACACTTTTTTTTTTTAATTCACGCACAAAATTCAGGGATTACTCAAATATTTCTGAGCCGATTCCAATATTAAAATGTTGTTGGAAAAGGTAGAGATGAACCTTTAAAACGGTGTACAAATATCTATTACTCGACTTAATATACTATGAAATTTGATGAGGTAAACTTGAAAAAATTCGAATTTTTTTCATATTTTTTCAAGTTTGTCCATTCATAGGAGCAAACTTTAATAAAAAATATAGGAAAAGTGATAATATTCTTAAAGTCTGTTCTCTGTGAAGAGATTTATCAATATCGGACAAAAATTGCCATAGTTATTATTTGAAGAGTCTAACACTCGAGTGATAGTTTTTATATATGTAATCTTATCAAACCAACTTTTACTACAAAGATTTTTAGAATTTTTGATAGATCTTAATTAGGCGTTTGCAGAACTTCCAAAAGCCGGCTAATATTTGTTTTTTTTTTTGCAAATATTACTATTTCTCTTTGCGCAAACATTGGCCAACTTCTGGTGGTCGCTCAAACTTGGAATTGACAATCAAGATCCATTAAAAATTTTGAACATTTTTGAACTGAAAGTTCATTTGATGAGATGACATAAATAAAAAATATAACTCGACTGTTAGACTTTTTAAATGATAACTACGGTAATTTCTGTCCGATTTGATCAAACAAAGTGTCAATCTCTTCGAAAGAAAATGTACTTGCATAATGTTATCACTTATTTCATATTTTTTAAGTAAAGTTTGCTACAATGAACGGACAAACTTAATAAAATATGAACAAAATTCCCGTTTTCCAAGTTTACATCATCAAATCTCTTAGCATATAAAGCCAAATAATAGATATATGTCTACCGATTTAAAGCTCAATCTCTCCCCTTTCCAACACGATTTAAATATTAGAAATCGGGTTAGAAATGTATGAGTTATCGAGAAATTTGTGCGTGAAGTCAAAAAAAAACAGTTTTTGTCAAATAATAAGAGTTTGAAGGGTTCGAGAAATATAAAAAAATATTTTAAGATCTACTCAGCAAAAATCAAAACCTACACTATGTCATTAGCCGGGTGTATTTAATTTTTTTTTATTTTGTCGCTGAGTGTAATTGGTCCAATCGAATGAGGAAATACGAGGCCAACAGCGGCAGCCATATGAACAAATGTACTTCACAACAAAACAATAACTTTGGCAATATTTTAAGCCGTTTTCAATGGATTTTAAAATGTAAACTTTTAAACAGCCCACCCTATAGATATACAATATACATACCAATAATAATGTTGATAGGTGTATGGATGTGTGTGTGTAGCTGCCTGTATTACTAACAACATATCAGTGGGGTTAAAGCAACTGAAAAGAAAGAATTTTACTCATGGGGTTTATTTAACTGTTTCTGGGTCATTACCACAAGCTCTCCCACACTTTTACGCACAATTTTTATCTGCACACACACACAAACACAAAATGCCTTGGCTTCATGTATGAACGCCTCCACCTCCATAGAAACGTTTGGTAGATATGACATGAGAAACATTTATTAAGGTTGGCTAAAAGTCAACATTGGAAATATTTTCTGTTTTTTTATTTTATTGTAACAATTCCCTTTTAATTCTTTTCAATTTCTGCCGGATTTTCCTTTAATGGAAATTAAAAATTTTGAAAAATAATAAAAAAAACAACAACAAAAAGAGAAAAAAAATTGAATAAACAAATCCTGTACTAATCCTGTTTAATATCTGTGTAAAGTAAAGGAAACAGAAGTTGTAACGGCAACAGCAGGAGCATCTCAAATAAAACACAAAAAAACAAACGACGACAAAGCGTGTGGCAATGAAATCCTCTTGAAAACATTAATCATAATTACAACAAATTTTTCTAAGTAATTAAATTCCAAGTTAACAAAGTTAACAAAGAGTAAAAAATAAAACAAAAACAAACAAAATTAAATTAAAATCTTGTTAAAGACAATGTGCGTACATGTGTTTATTGTTCGCATAACATCCCCCCCCATGCGGTTGATAAAATTAAAGCCATTTCAGTTGAAATAAAATATTTAAGGTCTACCATTCATCAGCATATAAATTGAATCTGTTTTTAAGACCATTAAGTCATAACTGACAAAACCAGATGAATATCAGATACAGTGGCTGATAAAATTAATTTTGCGCATTGAAAAATTATGCGACTTAAACGTTAAAATTCTTTCAAGGTTGCCTTAGAACTTGATTACTTAGTTGGAGTATAAAAACGGAGAAGCCCCGGTTAAGTATGGCTCCCATGACAAGTCTTTGCATTTTTTCATGATTTTTTCGCAGACATGCAGCTGTGTTCTACCTATAATGTATTGAATCACTGATTTAAGTTCAAGAATTTTTTCTCTTCTATTCGCGTAAGTCCGAAAATAAAGTAAGCTTGGTGGTCTGTCAATATCATACATACTAAGGATGCCAATCGAGAAATCCCAAATCCCGAAATCCCGGAATTTTCGGGATTCACAAAATCTCGAATTCCAGGATTTTTAAAAACTTTTCCCGGGATTTTCGGGATAGTGAATTCATATGTATTTTGACCCTACAACAGGTCCTGAAAAAAAAATTGTATATCACTTATCTTCGATAATAGCATTTCAGATGAGGAAAACCGTACTTCCAGCGATAAAAAATTGTTTGATGGCATCGAAAAATGGAAGAGCCCTATAAAATGAATTAAAAGGGTAACTGATTTAGATACTTAACTGTCCAAAGAAATAGATTAATTTACATCAGGAGATGGTAGAGCTGAATATTTATATTTAGAAAATCGTGATTTTTCCCCCGATTTTTCGGGATTTTTAGATCCCCGTGGCCTTACGTCTAATAAGTCAACACACTGCCTATTATTTTGTAACACACGAGTTGTTTAAGTCCCCATGGTCTAGTAGCTAGTAAGCTGGCTTAATAGACGAGAACATGTAGTTCAATCCGTGGGTCAGACATCTCGAACTAAATAAAACATGAAGGCACATATTTCCCACATCGATTTCCTCTCAACTAATCTTCTGGTAATAATTCTGAGACTAAAATAAAATTTTCATGAAATGTTACTTAAATCTGTCGCTCGTAGTCGATATTAAAGCGACAATTTTCAATAGTCTGACAACTCTGACAACTTTCAATATACTCTTCGGTGTAAACATTGTCAGTTCTCTATCCAGCATCTGATAACCTGCCGCTTTGTGATGCATTAAATACTCACAGGAATGTGTACGGATGATGCATACTTATTATCGCAGAATCTACTTACTTTTTGGGTTCGAAACAATTTCCATTTTGAATAAGTGTACCCTGAGTCTTCAGTGCCTTGTCAACAGATAAATTATCTTATGCAGTCTTCTTCTGAGTGGTGTGTCACATGCCTCAGATATCGTTTTATTGCAATTTCTTAAGTTTTTTTTTTTTTTGCCTTAAACCCATTTGGTTTAAGATGAGTTTTTGAGTTTGACAAGAGAATGTTTCGCATTTTAACAGGAATTCTTCTGCGATATTGGCAGTTTTGTTGGCAACCTCGTTCTCCCTCACTAGGATTACGCAAGTGAATCGGTTCATGTGAGTGCTCTACAGACGGGTACACATCGGATTTTAGGTAACAGAACGTTTGATGGCGAATGTGCTACTAAGCAAACTTATTGGTTTCAGACTGAGCTCATGGTGTTTGAAACTCAATTCTAACAGATCATGACAAGACGTCACACTGGATTACGCAACGGAATCGGTTCAACAACTTTATGCGAGTGCTCTAAAGACGGGTACAGATCGGCTTTTAGTAAACAGAACGTTTGGAGATCTGGGCATAATGGCGAATGCACCACTAAGCGAATTTGCCCGGGTGTTTCTAATCTAATGCTAACAGATCATGTCAAGACGTCACACTGATTGATACAATGGGCCACCGAGTTAACTTGCCTGCAAATGACAAGCTATCCGCTTTCCACACCTTTCTTTGACTATCTTTGAGAACCCATTTTCAAATATCCGCTTCTACTCCACTAAGAAGTTCAAATTTTATCATTCCTTATGCGCAAGCTGGTTGGCTAATGATAATGTAGTTTAATTAATTGTTCCATTAGTTTTAGAGGACACTGTACATAGAAGTAACGAACAACGTATTGCTAATGCAGTTACAATAACGTGATTAATTTAATCCTTACGTCAGTTGTTTATAAACAATGTTTGCATGTTTAACGTCACACAAAACAAAAATTTGGTGAAATGGAAAAGAAATTAAATACCCTGGAGTTTTTAATCCTCTTTTTTTTTGATGATTTTCAACGCACAATCATGCAAAAATCAACAAAACAAGAAAAAAAGGAATAAACAACTAAGGCAGGAGGTCTAACTAGCAAATAATGAATTATTTTTGTAAGTTTTTGAACTAAGTTTACTTAGGAGAGTAAAAAAAGATAAGAAAATATGGAGTAAATTTGTATTAAAAAATTAAATTTCCTGCAGGATTTTAAGAATTTTTCTTTAAAAACAGAATAATCAAACCACATTTTGTTCTATTGAATGTTTACAAGCATTTCTCAGCGTTTCTCAAACATATAAATGCCACTCAAAATGCCAGCAAAATGCTTATCATCATCATAACATTAATGTCCATAAGTTGGAGAGTCTTTTGTTTCTTTAATCATCCGCCAAACAGTTTAATTCCTGCGAAAATAAAATTGTTGAAAAACTTCACATTTTTTTTTTGTTTCGTTTTGTTTGTCATTATTTTTGAAAGTGTCAGGCGAACAATGCCATCTCATAGGTTCATTGAAATATCAGAAGCATAAATATGGTTAAAGGCGACTTAATGAAGTATTTTTTAAAAAAAATTGTTTGTAATAAATTGAAAATGTAAATGCGAAAGTATTGTATATGGCATGTGTATACATATGTATAGTACTTATAAGAGGAAATACGTATTTATAAAAGCGTTTATAAGTTGTTTTAATAAAAATAATTGCGGTAATAAAAATACATGAAAGTCAATGATGGTTAACGATTTCGCCCATTGTATACAAAAAAAAAAATTAACCCATTAACATCTGACCCCAGAATTCGGTGAAGTTTGGCACAAATAGTATTTGGAGTATTTATACTGATATGGTGTTGTTAAAATAATAAACAAAAGCTCCAAAAACAGCACAATATACTTGATCATGCATAAAATGATAAACAAAAGCTCCAAAAACAACACAATATACTTGATCATGCATAAAATGATAAACGAAAGCTCTAAAAAACAAAACAGCACACTGTTCACATGATCAATGAATGAATAAAAAATATACCAACAAAATTAAAGCGCTTGTTTACAAGATCGATGAATAAACAAGGATAAGGGATAAAAGACGTAAATAACCAACAACAAAATGAATGGAACAAAGAAGTAAACAAGCAACAACAATGTGCAGCATGAAATAGCGGATAGAGAAATAAACCAACAACAACTAATCTACCTGGACTAATGTAAACAAGAAACAAAAAACATGAGAAGGGGTTGTTTACATTATTAGAAAGTTCCCGAAGACCGTCATCTTCCTTCGAGGCCATTCGTCACACTAATGATCCAGTGATATAAAAGGCAAGCCAAAGCGAGTAAGGATGATTCAGAGTTTGAGTTCAATCAGTCGTGTGTGCAGACGGCACGTTGTATTCGGAGTTTGAATTAAGCTAGTCGTGTATAATGACGTTACTTTGGTTGAAGTGATAAATCAATCGGTTGTGTGCAGACAAGTTGCGTGTGAAGGAAGTAATTGTTAGTGTTGTGCTTACAAAAAGGTTGTGAGCGAATAGTAACTAATAAGTGTTGTTGCTTATAAGTAGGTTGTAAGCGGAGAATTATCACGATCAAACACATATTGTGAAAATTATCGTTGTATAAGTGCAATAAACTGCAACAGTGGCACAAAAGTTGCGCAGATAATAAAGAATTCATTAAAATTAAATACTTATTTATTTTTACTTTATTTGCAATCTACGAACTCATATTTTTATCGTTTTTAAAAGGTAAAAACGTAACAATATATATACTTTTATTTTTTTTCAAGTGTCGTAAGGACCTCTGTAGGGCTTGGTTTCTATATACTTCGGCATATTGTGTTTTAAATTAAAAATTTTTTCTCTTTATTATATGACGGCTAAACAACTTAGTTAAGCTATTTTTGAGAGTTTTATTGTTTGTGACAATAATAATCCTAACAAGAATGATAAAATTTCCAAAATTACTCCATTAAACAATGCACTACATAAAAAGTTCATTCAATTTGGCATATTTTCTCATTGTCTTTCTGTGTACCAACAGATGATCCCATATTATGGTCGCCATTCCCTAAAGATGTACATAAAGGGCAAGTCAATACGATTTGGCTTCAAATACTAGATACTAGCTTCTATGACAGGCTATTGTTATTCCTTTATCGCATATACTGGCGCTTCTGCTAATAATAATATTGACTATGGCCTTAGAGAAAACGTGGTACTGCGACTATTAGAGAAAATTTCAGATCCAAGTCAATAAAAAGTCACATTCGAGAAGCCATAATTTATTATAAACATAATTTCGAAAAGTTTATTTTGCAACAGGTACTGTTCGAGATAATCGTAGCAATCACGCATTGTTGGATGACCATACATAATACATGCATATAATCATCGAATGAGTGGAGTTGACTTATTCAATAATGGCGTATCGTATTCGAATATGCGGAAAAATGGCTGTATTGGCGATTACTCACTAATACTATTGACGTAGCTTTGGTAAACGCATGCAAACTATATTACTTGTGCAGCGGATGTGAAGGTTTGCCACCTATGAGCCAACTCGATTTTTGGGTTAGCGTTGTTGAAGCGTTGAAAATCAACGCCGTGATGGAAAAGTTGTCACAAATGCGCAGCAAATAGCCAAATGCACTGACAAATTGGACCACATGGTTGATAAAATTAGAAAACATGGCTGGAAAACAGAGTAAGGTTGAACAAAATGCGGTTTGAATGTACATTCAAGGGATTGTTTTGCAGAATTTCATGCCGAAATTCCCAAAAATATAGAAAAAACAAGGAAAAATAAATTATTTGTAGTTTCTATTTGAAATTAATTTTTAAAAGTTTATAATAAAATGAATTGTTTTCCAATACCTAAGAGGGTATTTTTATAACCATGTCCTTTAATCCCACCTGTAGCTAAGGTAAGTAGACCAATTCAAGTAAAAGTTTTTTTCATTGAGTAGAAGACAAATAATATTACATGGCATCTCAAGGTTTTTCTGATAATATCATCCATCCATATTCCGCACAAGTTCTTTCTACAAAATTTTGATTTTGAAAAATTCGTGATCTTTGACCTTTATAATGTCATCGAAAATATATGAATATCGTGCCTTACTAATTTTTTAAAACGTTCTATGTTTCATTTTTTGGTTACAAAAGAAACGTTTGGACTCTCGTTTAATTGGATCAATATAGAATTTTTTTAAAAAACTTCCTTTTTTGTGGAATTTTTCTACCCATTCGGCGTTAATGGGTTAAATAAGTATCTATGGTGAGTGCATATAATCCAAGATATGCCCAGCAAGAAATTTCATGCCACACAATTAATGTAGAAATATTGAGGCCAACGTAATTTTGTTGTTCAGAAATCCACTTTTATTGAGTAAATATTCGGTTAATTGAGTACAATATTTTAAGTGTTCAGATTTAAAAATATACATAGTTCAGTCTACTCAATATTCATTTAACAGCTGGCAAACACAAAAACGTTGTTTTTATTTTGATCGCGAAAATTAATGTTTGTTTGTCGTTGTTGTTATTCGAGTTGTCAAATATTAATTTACTTAGTATTATTACAAATTACGTAATAATTAATTGAAACCTTATATGAAGTATTGAGCTAGATAGGAAATCGCCAAAGAAATTCTTCTTGTATTTTGTTTTGTTGTTTGGCCTGGCGCTTGAGCCCTAGCTTTACGTCTAATAAGCCAACACGATATCCAACGATAAAGGTACAGAACCAACAATTGCGTAGACTGAGCCATAAATTGTATCACTACAATACAATTGTAATAATGTCTAGATGTTCGCTTAACATGGAATTATCCAACAGTGTGCCTTAACTAATACTCACAACCAATTGCATCAGTTTGAAACCAGATCATTGCATTGGAATGATTGGGGTGCTTTCGATTGCCAATTCACAAGATCATTTTCTAGGTGGAAGTATGTCCAATTAAGGAGTATATGATATTTTACTATTTACACCATTTATAACCGACCGAGAATGGAATATAACTCTTTTGCATGTGTCAATACCTCACAGTCTATTTTGAGCCCTCTCGACATTGGAGCATGGTTGCAATGCATTTGGTGTTTAAGCATTCTTCCGCTACACCAATGGATTCTGCTTTAGCGCAATAAGACTACTTGTTTACGAAAATCGTATATTCTTGCATAGCATATGCATGTCTCGCCGAGTACATACAGTTGGGATTGATTGGACTCTGAAGCGTACACAGCATTATAGACAGAATTCGGTGCTACTTATAATCTAAAAAAAAATTCAAACCTAATGTTTACAAACACAACATTCTAATTTTTCCTCTGGTCACCTTTTCATATTGCATCTTAGTCTTATAAACAAGTAGAAAAAGGTTCTGGCAGGCTCCCAATCTTTTATCAAAAATATCAATCAAGTTTTTTTATAAACTGTTGCAAATTGTTAATGTTATTTGGTAACCTCTTAAGCTGTTGTGGGATTATTGCTATACACTTTTGATTTCAAAAAATCCTATGATACCCATAATACTTGGTGACCAGTAGTCCTCCTCTACTCTGCGAGATATAATGAGATTTTCGATCTTTCAAAAGATCCATTGCTTCGCTTTCTGTGTGATAAGTGGCTTGATCCAATTGGAAGTAACATATTCTCTAGTCTAAATAATTAATTTTCCGCCACAAACAAGTTGGCTCAACTCCCTGCGGCTATTTCCTTTGACCGAAACCGTATAAGCGCGATAAATATTAATGAACGCAGTTGATGCGGTAATTTGAATCGATTATGTTATTGCTCTAGTCGCCGTGGTCTAGTAGGTAGTGAGCTGGCTTATTAGACGTAAAGCCAGGGTTCGAGTCCCAGGCCAGACATCAAAATAAAGTACAGAAAGTATTTTTCCGGCGATTTCCTCTCAGCAGATTTCTGGCAAAAACTCTGGGAGTAAATAAAATTGCCATGAAATTAAAAATTAACACACACAACATAAGTAGTGTGAGAAACTAGGTCAATAATCTTGACTGAAGGGTTGTAATGACCAATTATTATGTCGTTGCCCCACTTTCGTAAATTCGAGATTCCAAATTTTGGAGTAGACATTGGTTCAAGTTTGGGATAGAAGGCATTACATTACAGTTCTGATATCTTCACTAACTGCAGAAGAAATTAGCGAAATATTTAACACTCGTATAAGACAATCTTACCATGATATCCCTTGCCGAAAACTTTGTGAATCACTTATTGTAAGATCAAATAATTCGATTAAATATTATTTAAAACATTTTGCTTGGTTATAATCATTCCATATCAAGTTATGGGTTCATTAAAAAATATCACTTTGTTTTTATTAACAGGATGTCATTTAATTTACCGCCGCTAAAGGTGAGAAGAAGCCTGTAAAAAAGCACAACAACAACTTTAATTATGCTTATCTTTTTTGGAAATCTCTTTCGAAGTTGATTAAAGTATGTCCATATATTTATGTATATACATATGTGTATAGCATAGCAATTTAATAGATTGCATGTAATTATTTAATAAAATATTTTCTTTAATAATAAAAAAAAAAACTTACATACATCGCTACTCTATAAACTTTCAAAAATCAACATACATGTGGTGTAAGGAAAGAAGGAAGATAAGAATCAATTCCGCATACACAGAATATAAAAATATTTAAAATCTGCTCAAATAGTTTTAAAATAGTTCAGGCTTCAGGTTAGACATCTCTCGACGCCAGTAAATTTCTGGCAAAAAATCTGAGAGTAGATAAAATTGCCATGAAAAGTTTCTCAAAAATCTATCATTCGGAGTCAACTTTAAACTGTTAGTCCCTCGCCCCTTATGCATAAAATTAACACATAACATTAGTTTCGTAAGGAACTAGGTCGAAAGCCTGACGGAAGGATTGTAATGGCCAATTATGCTTTCCACTACATTTTCACCAGATTTTGCATTTGGATTAGCATCTCTATCTATAAAAAATTAAACCCATATAATAGACTTTTAAAACTGATCTTTCGAAAACAATTTCAGCGCTGAAATCTACTTCTCATACAGCTAGTAAGCAAATTCCCGTATATGACGTTCGGATAATCCAGTTGTGACAGTAGTGAAAAGCTACTTCATTCGAATACTATGTAAACTTGGTGAGAGTTCAAGAATTATAAACTAAAGATTACGCCTTGCGCACGATTTCCCGTTAGATGACATAGTTGGGCTATTTTAAAAGTTTCCAAGTCTTTTTTATATGTGAAAATTAATATTTCTTCTAAAAAATGTGCGCACTACGTGAAAGTAGTTGGCAGCCCTGCAATATAACTTACATTATCATTAGCCAATAGAAACACAATTTGCGTGACGTCATTGATTCAACATGCGCAGAAAATTTTAATTTTGTGTGCATGTTGGCGTAATCTTTAGTTTATCATTCATGGTGAGAATTATAGTTTGCAGGTGTCATAATTGTTCGTTTGTTTTTGAACGAATCATTGTCATAGCGCTATAGCCACATGATAATCAATTTTTCATGAATTCGATGAAAAAGTTTTTCACAGATCTGTCATTCGGGCACGACTTTAAACTGTAGATCCGGCCTCGCATGTATGCAATTAACACACAAAATAAATGGTGTGAGAAGCTAGGTTGTAATCCTGACTGAAAGATAGTAATGACCAGTTACATATTAACTATGCAACGTTTTCACATTTCATCTCCTTTCCTCCTCGTCTTCTCAAAAAAACCAAAAATAATAAATTTGTAGTTAGTGGACGTCATAGTTTAAATTTAAAAAATAAGGCATTCCACAACCTCTTACTTGAATATTACAACTCTTTAGTTAGGATTACAACCTAGCTGCTTACACCACCAATGTTGTTTGTGTTAATTTTGTTTATGACTGGCAGGACCTACAGTTTACCGTCGATTCTGGAAAAACAGATTTTTCACGCAAATTTTATTTACTCTCAGAGTTTTTACCAGATGTTCACTGATAGGAAATTGCCGTGAGAAATATCGTTTCATATGACTTTGGAAATGCCTGAGCAAACTCTGCCCTCTAGGCTACGACAACCTTTACGGCCTCTTCTATGTGAATATATAGTTTGGATTTTAATTTGATCCACATCGGTTATTTCGAATTCGACAAATATGTAATTGTATTCTGTTACAAAATTCATTATCTTTACGTAATGAATCGATTAACGTTGGATCAACGTTGGTATTTATTGGAAATTTATTTCCAAAATCCAAGACAATTGTCGTATAAAATTTGGTATCACAGAAGGTCCAACAGTGTCCGGTATACGCAAATTTATTGATAAAGATCGTGAAACTGATTTCATTGTTGATTCGCAAAGACGTGAGCGCATACTCAAATATATCGATGTTATGGCTGAGGATATGCGAAAGAATCCATCAGCATCAACTCGTCATAGTTCTCAAGAATTAAAGCTCTCACGCACCAGTTGATGTCGAATTTTGCGAAAAGATCTCAAGAGTTGAAGCCGCCTGACCATCCGCGTCGTCTTCTGTTTGCTAAATTGGCTAGTGTGACATTGTACGATGAAAACATCTTTTCCTATGAAGCTCATTTTGATCTTCGTGAGTACGTTAATAGGCAATATTGCCGTATTTGGGTCTCAGAAATCTAACACGTGGTCTTACAGAAGTTTACGTTACGAGTGACTGTTTGGTATGGCTAGTAAAAGCGGAGGCATCATTGGAAAATGAGAACAGCGCAACCATTACGGTCAATGGATAGCCGATTATCTTTGTAGTCGCTTTTCACAGACTTGAGTTAACTCTCTTTCGTTTCAGAAGGATGATACAACTTGTCACACAACGCATGCCATAAGCGATTTATTGCATCAAACCTTCGAAAGTCGTTTAATTAGCCGAAATGGTTATGCCTGCTGCTCCGATTTGACACATCAATGAACTATTTTTTGTTTAGAACCGTTAAAGAGAAGTGTTATGCCAGCAAACTGGAGACAATTGAGCATTTCAAGACCAACATTCGTGATGCCATTGCCGAGATACGATCCCTTAAGCACGCAAATTGGAACGATCGGATGAGGTACTGTGAAGTCAGCCGCGGTAGTTATGTGAATGAATTGATATTCCATTTCTAACCAGAACAATTGTACTTCACAACAAATCTATAAATTTAGAAAAAATCAAACTTTTTTCTACATTTTTAAATATAAACTTTTCAATCAGCCAGCCTTTTTAATTGAAAATCGACCGCTTACAGACGATATGAGACTATAGGTTACGCCCTTTATGAATAAAATTAATACGAATAACATGGATAATATAAGAAGCCAATTCGAAGTTCTGAATAAAGTCCTATAATAATAAAAATATAAAAAAATATATAAAAATTTATAAAAAAAATATAAAAATATTAATAATAATAATGCAACAAAGTAAAGCGCTAAATTTTTTTAATTTTATTGTTCAAACGCAAAAAATGTTGGAAATAACATCAAATTTTAGAATCAGTTTAGATTTGTTCAAATTGACCACCTTTGGTACGAATTATGGCCATCAAACGGACGATAAAGCAATCGCAGGCTGCACGAAAGTAGCTCTGCGGTATCTTGGCCGATTTCCGACGAAGTGCCGTCTTGAGATGATTGATGTTTTGGTATTTTTTAGTGAGAACCTTACTCTCCAAAATACCCTAAGGCGCAAAAGTCCAACGGATTGAGATCCGGAGATTTTGGTGGCCATTATTCTGTAGGAATGAAGCGAATAACCTTCTTTTTAAGACATTCTTCGTTGAAGCGTGCTGAATTCGGTGGTGTTGAGTCCTGTTTGAATGTCCATGGTCTGCGGGCGAAATGTTTGTCTGCCCAGGGCTTCAATACTGTCTTTAACACATTTTTCCGATAATATTCAGCATTTGTTTTGACCCCACGGTCGATGAATACGATTGGGGAGCGACCATCGTCCGTTACGGCAATCCACAGCATTACCACCATCGGCGGCGCTTGAGTTCTGGTAGCCAATCGCAGGTGAAAATTTTCAGCTGACCTCTTTGCAAGTAAACTCGATCATTTTGTTTGTTAACAAACTGCTCAATTTAGAATGGCTTCTCATCGGAAAAAATCAAATACGGTAACTGGCCACTTTCGTGCAAGCGAAGTAACTCCTTGGCTCTTTCCAGTCTAATTTTTTTTTGTCCATCGGTGAGCTCTTGCACTTTTTGGAACTTTAATGGCTTTAGTCCAATCACATTTTTCAATATGTGTTGCATCCGTTCTCGCAATATGTTCAGTCACGAGCAATTTTTCTACCACTGCGGCATGGATTTCGATCATATATGGCCTTCACTTTTCGGATCTTTTCTGGTGTTGTTACCGATTTTTTTCATCCACTTTTTGGACGCGATGCAACACTGCCAATATCACAGTAATGAGCAATGGTACGAGAAACAAAAGATTTATTCACATTTAAATGTTGGAGGGCTCTACGGATAGCTACTTGCGGTTTTCTAACCAAATATAAAGCAATCACACTATCACGCTTGAATTCCATCACGAATAGCTTTTTTTCTAAATGCAATAGATCAAAATACTTTTGAAAGCTTGTAAATAATAAAATGAACTGTCACTGGAATACATGTGTCAACTGTCAGATAAGCGGTTTACAAATGATAACAACCTGAAGTTGGTTGCAATACATATCAGCCACCCTGTATGTGTGTGTAACATTTCTATTTGACACTTATTGAATATAGTTTCTAATTGTTTATATTCTTTCTTGTACTTGAATGTTTACATCTTAACTGAGCTGCTTAATTGGATAACAATGCATAGATTAATGTTTTAAATTTAGTGTGAAATGCTTAATTTCAGTCATTATGTTGTTGTTTAATTAAAATATATTCAAATATAATCTTTAAAAGCCTAAAATGTATGGCAAACGCAATTATAAAAGAAATTCCCTTGAAGTACTTCAAAGGAAATGTTTTTATTCCCTAAGTGTTTTACCCTTTCATACGGACTTTTGCCGGATCTTGTGTTTTTACCATAGGACCAATCAACCCTTATGGTAAATGAAAATGTATTATAATATCCATATAAACACACACACATTTTCACGTACGGTTGTGTTCATTAATAAATTATGCATTTTAAATAAATTATTATCAACATGATGCTGCTGTCGGATAATGCTAATGACGATGATGATGATGCTGATGATTTTGAAATGTTGCGAACGTTTAGAACGTTAGCTTGGTTGATACGCCAAAGAACTGATAAAATTTAATCAAATTACAAACCATTTACATATTTTAGCTACAAAATAAAACAAATGCAAGTAAAGTATTTAACTTACAGCAGATATACTCATTCATTATACGTCTAAGTATTTGCCCTAAAGTGTTATCGTTAACTGGCCACCTTGTATTTATTCAAAAGCCACGTGTGCATATAAAAGAAGGGAGACTATAAAAGGGTTTCCAAAATACAATCAAATAATATTTTATTAGCGAAGAAATTTTTATAGAAAATTTACATAAAACTTGTATGCTACACTGCAATATTATCAACAACTCCAGCAACACCAGCTGCACGTGCCACTTGGCAATGGCCACACATATTTACTCCTTTATTAATGGCAAAAGAAGTTTATCAACGTAACCGTATCTAGAATTTAAATCTGTAATGATTTGTTTGTCATCAGGGGTTATTTTACAAATTTCAACTGCCTTGTTTGATATAAAATTGTAACGAAATGTGTATTTTATTGCTGTGGCCTGGTAAGTGCTGGCTATCACGCATGTAAATTTTATGCTGACATTTTGAATAGAGGTAGCGATTCTTGTAAAATTTATTTACCATAATTTTCTTATGTTGCTTATATTTTTACAAACAAAACGATGGGTTTTATTAACACAAAAAACTCCTTCAGGTTCTATTAAATCTTAGAGGCCTCAAGGTTTGCTTGCTGTTCACACACTGGCCCATTGTGCCACTCAGTGTGAGGTTAGCACTAGGGATGCCAAACGAGATCGATTTTTAAAAGTCCCGGGATATTTCGGGATCCAAAAGTCCCCCAAAGTCACGAGAAAAATAAAAATAATAAAAATATTTTGTTAACAAAATCATTTGTATTTGTATAAAAGGCTTGAACGAATTTTGTTGTCAACATACCCTGCCGTTGAAAAACACTTTTCGCAATCAACATTTGTTGGTAAAAAATAGTTCCAAGATGGCTAAATGTAGCTCGTAAATATTCTCCTCTACCGCATCCTGATGTAAATAAATATATTTCATTGGACAGTTGAGTATCTAAATCAATTACTCTTTTAATTCGTTTTATAGGGCTTTTGCATTCTTCGATGCCATCAAATAATTTTTTTATCAATGGAAGTAGGGTTTTCCTCATCTGAGATGGTATTATCGAAGTCAAATGATATAGAATGTTTTTTTAGGACCTTTTGTAAGGTCAAAACACTTACACAATCCCGAAAATCCAGAAAAATCACGGGATGAGTTTTTAAAAACACCGGGATTCGGGATTTTATGAAAATCTCGGGATTTCGGGATTCGGAATTTCCCAATTGGCATTCCTAGTTAGCACCCTTGTTCTGATTCTCTAGTTTTGGTTTTAAATTACTCTGATCTCCGACCGAAACCGGACAGTTCTCTTAGTAGCACGTTCGCCAAAATAACCAGATCTTCAAACGTTTCCTCACGTTGACGTTTGTTCTGAAATTCTGGTCACTCGCCTATAAGGTCTAATACCGATTCCGTTTCCTCCACAAAATGGCAGGTTCTGCAGTAATCCTGGTGGAGCAGATCAATGAGCCTTACAGCAAAACTGCCAATATCGCAATGTCCCCTTTAGAATTCCTTTTAGAGTGCTTCCTAACATCTTAACGAACTCAAATATATCCTTAGATTTCTTGCTGTCCACTGCTGGGCGCAGTAGTTTTGGAATTTTGCAATCTGGTATGTTGGACTAGATACGATTTACTGATTTCCATGCTGTTTCTTCTAATTTAGAAAAGTATATTTATACGGGACGCATGTATTCCTTCCATTGTCTCCCCCTCAGATATCTCCAAACGCTTCCGTGCTAGTTCGTCTACCTTTGCGTTTCCCAGTAACTGCGCCCATTATGGCACAGTAACCCAGAACCCTCAACGAATTGAGGAATTTCAAGCTACTTTTTTCAATTTGGTGTGGTGTGCATATACTACCTCTGTCGTTTCCGAAACACAGTAGAAACAGGTATTGTATCGACAAATACGGTGTAGGTAGTCCGTGCACCTACGGACACCATTTGATTTGACGAGTTGAGATCCCAGTGCTTTGACTGCTGCTTGACCGTCCATACATAGGATGAAATTAGTGGATGAAAGTCTTTGGTTTCAATCATATGCGGATCTTGTGCTGTAGCAAAATTCGCCGCCTGAAATACTCTGGCTTGATAAGGTAATCTATATGACACGGTCAGTGCCAGCTTAGGGAAATAAGATTCAGATTCAGTTTCACATTCTATTTGTGGAGCCATCAGTAAAGGTCGTTATATCATGCTTTTGCAATTCATTTTTACCGTGTGGGAGTATAGGTTTGGTAGGTTGCACGAAAACAATCTCTAATACCATGTATTTGCATTTAAAACCAGAGCGATTCAGTTCTGAGGAGTGTGCACGAAAAAAAATGGGCCTACTATTAAGCTTATAACTTTTATCATAACTGAAAAAAATTAATACCGTTACATTGTTCTTGTTAGTCATTAGATAATTTTTTGAAAATGGGGCCACCCAACAAAAATGTCGTAAAAAAATAATTGAAATTTTCAATGAAAAACTGCTAAGTTCGCAGATGTTAACCAAAAAACAGTTTCTAAGGTAAGAATAAAACAATATAAGGAGTGTTTGAGTATTGAGAGAAAGCGTGGAAGTGGAAGAAAAAAAGGAATTGCCGATCAAAACAAAGCAAGTAAAATAATACGTATTTTTCTAAAACACCCTAAAATGTCTAGGAGAAAAGTGGCTCAAAAAGTTGGATGCTCTGAGACCTTTGTCAGAACAAAATTTTATACACAAAGGAATTCAAATATTATTTACTATAATTGAAATATAAAACGAAAAAAATCCACCACTTAGTTTTATTTGTACAACGAAAAGTGTAAGTCCAATTTTTTTGTGCGCACACCTTAATTCATGCAGTATTTTAGTCTGCTCTTCAGCAGATGGCTTAAACATATTTGATAACTTAAGCCTCAGTTTAGTTCTGACAGCCCTGTTTTAAAGGAATATTTGTAATGATTGTAGCTGCAAGATGACCTCAAGATCAGCCGGCGGCAGCCAAGCATGCTAACCTTTTTAACCTGTTCAGCGTAGATCCTCTGTCTAGATTATCTGACATTTGTAGCTCCTCTGACTAGTAAAACTAATAACAACTGTTGACATCGCTGTTTCAAAGCAGAAGCACTTCCTCCGGCAGGATCTCTTGGTAGGCATTTTTAAGTGAAATTTTAATTGCAGAGCCTAGTATTTTGCGGGTAGCATCCTTTACGCCTGTTAAAAGGTACTCTCTGCATTAATTTTCTTAAACTTTTTGAAAAAACTTTCTCGAAATTAATCTGAAGTTAAATGCTTTCGTTGGTTTTGTCATATAAATTATTAACAATATCTTGTGTTGTTAAAAATAATTTATTTCGACTTTTGATTTTATTTTTGCTCCTCATCTCTTTGGCTTTATTTAAAGCCCCACAAAATATTAACAAAACATATAGAAAAACAGTAGAAATGCTCTATCATACAGTCTCTCTTGTATGTCACATGAGAACAACGTGAATAATCTGTGAATTAATGTTTGTATTAATGTTTGCATATGTGTGAGTATGTGTAGGAATTTATTTATGCCGGAAGGACACTTTAAATGTTGCTGTTGTTATAGCTGTTTTCGATAAATTCATAAATGAATTCTTTATTCACAGGATTTCAAAATTTATTATTTTTCTGTTTTTGTTTTTGTTTTTTTTTATAAATTTTTTGTTATAAATTTTTTGTTATAAATTTTGCTGTTGTTGATATTGTTGATATTAAATTTATTAGTTTTTATTGATTTAATTAATTAATGTTCATGAGTAGTTTAAAGCTTCTGGTTTTAACATGAAGTAAAATAACCGCCCTACTCCGGTCAATATTTCGATAAATTTTTGGAGTTTTTTTTTTTTTTATAAAACCAACACTCAGGGGATGACCCCTACTCATGCAGTGCATTGTGCAGGTTTTTAGGAAAAAGAGAGGGTAGATGCGAACGGTAAGGAAACGAGTTACTGCTGGTGACTATGAACTGGCCAGTGCTATACCTTCACCATTAGACAGTCTGCACCAATCGTCCCCAAGAAACCGCAGTTTCTCACACTACTTATGTTGTGTGAGTTAATTTTATACAGAAGTAGCGGGACCTACAGTTTAAAGTCGACTCCGAATGACAGATTTTTTAGAAACAAGAAGAAAAAGATAAGAAATCGCCGAAAAAATACTTTTTTTTTTATTTTTGAAATCTGGCCTAGGACACGAACCTTGGCTTTACGTCTAATAAGCCAGCACACTACCTATTAGACCACGGCGACCCCCAATTATATTGGAGATAACTATCGCATAATTGCGGTCCATTTATATGGGCTTAGAACCAAAAGGTAAAATCCAATGTATGATTAAGGCCCTCTATGTTGGATTTTGCCAAGCCCTTTAAGAGTATGCAAATATTGCTGATACTGTAGAACCCCTTGTTAACTCTGCGCATGAGGCAATTTTCTCAAAGGATCTGTTTACATTCTTACTGCCACTATCACAGAACTACCTAAGATACAGTGGGGAGCAATTTTAATTGCATAAAAATAAAAGTGATAAATCAATTCAAAAAAAATTTTTTTTTGTTTTTTATTTAGTATTTAGTACTTAACAAAATAATATAAAATTCAAAACTAAAATTATCAAATTCGAAGCAAAAAAAAAAAAACAATCAGAAGGAAAATAACTTGGATGTACTCAATTTTGCACCATGCCAAAATTGTTGAAGAGTACGAGTATTTTCAATATTTAGTCCAAAGGCCCTTGTACGTAAAACCTCATTTACACGACATGGCATACTCTTCATATTTGTCCATTTCAGATGAATTCATTGCCAAAGCTCATCTAAATTGGTAGGGGCTGATTGGTACTGCTCCCAACTGCCTCTTCATGATTGACCACAAAATTCTCAATCGGATTGAGGACGGAATCTTGTGCTTGCCACTGCACTAATTGAAAATTTTGCTCACTAAGCCATTTTTAAACGATTTTGGAAGTGTGTTTGGGATCATATGGTTCCCGTCATCAACTGTCCAATTTCTGTGTTGTCCGGCGAACTTTAACCGTGCCTTTAGATTTTTAGCCGAAAGTCGAGGTTTTTCTTTCTGACTGCTGAGGTATAGCCAATATCTTTAAGAGCTTTACTTGCTATCCATAGTGTAACTGTTTTCCCGATTGCCAAAGAGTTCCTTTTGGTTTTACAAATTTGTCCTTTTGCCTTTTTATTACCATTAGATAAGCATCTGTATTAGTTAGTAGTTTTTTACGAACTCTGACTTAAGGCTTGGGGACAACAGAACAACGATCTTGGACTCTGATGAATACTGACTGACTAACTCCAAGCTTTTTGGAAATTTCCCTGGTAGAATAGTCACTACCAGTCAAATCTACAATGCTATCTTCAGTTGATTTCGAGAGTTTCTTAATTTTTTCTAATAGAATTTGGTTTTTGGTTCGTAAGTTGCAAAAAATATTTGCTCAACGAAATTAAATATTTAATATTTAAATAATATTTCTTTAAAAACGTCAAAATAGTGCAAAAATACCAGAAAATAACAATAGGTTTTGATATCGTTTTTCCAAACTTATCATAAAAAGCAAAAGTGCAAAATTGAGTACATGCGGGTTGCCTTTGCTTTGTTTATTTTATTCCTAGAGCTTGATATGCGTTCTATTTTAAATTTTATTTTATTTTGTTGATCACTAAATACTAAAAAAATAACAAAAAACTTTTGAAGTTTTCTTAATTACTTTTAGTTTTATTGATTAAAAAGCGTCCAAACTATAAACATGTACTCATTTGTGCTCCTCCCCACTGTATCTTTGATCTGTCATAACTTTGATATTTCTTTCTGAAATGCGTTAAAGCCACACAGTTTCCAGGATCATATTCCGATGATTCATTTTCATCATCACAGAATCTACATGTTAGACTCCAAATGATGCCTAATCTGATTAAACGTACTTAACGTCCTGTCAAAAGAACGGATGCTAATATCAGGTTATCCCTGAATTTTCTTATATAGATAGGTACTGTGTTGGACTTAATAGACATGAGGCTTCGGTTCAAACACCAAGTCAGAATTTCGAATAAAACGTAATACGAAAAAATATTTTCTTGTGTAACTTACACTCAAAAATGTTCTACTCTAATCAATTTAGAAGAACATACATACATAATTCATCATTACAACCCTTCAGTCATAAGGGCGTACCCTTATGTTGTGTTCTATGAATTTTTTACAGTGGCGGGTCCTACAGAGTAAAGGTATAAACATGCGAAGAGTAATTTAATAATTTTTAAAATTTTTGGAAAAAATACATAGTCCATTATTAAAGTTATATGAATTGTTTTTGTGTATATAGAATCGAATCATACTCATAATTTCTGATACTCATAGTCAAAGTTTGAAGTACTCATCATATTCATACTTAACAACACGTCTGATGTTGCTGACTTCGACTTTTCATAATTCAACATTTACAAGAATCACAAAATAAGTATAATTCGCATACGAGTACTAAAATACTCACTAAATGTTTATGTGTTTGCGCTCTGCTTGCCAATGTATCTGTTTTGCTTATGTGTATTTCTTTTAAATGCAACAACAACTAAGACAGTAAATTTTGATGAATGCTTCTCATTTATAAGTATTTCTCTAATGTTACGAATCTGAATTAGTAGTCTTATGAATCAAACATATTTCGAATGGTAAGAGTTTAACGTCAACGATGAGTAAGCGTAGAAACTCATTTGCAACCTATACTTATAAATCAACGTTGTAAGAGTACAAATGAATCCGAGTAAATTTTAATATTGTTGACTTACTTATATTCAAAATTACATGAGTGTTTATGAGTAGAGCAAAACGATTCATTAAAGATCTCTGGCATATAAATACATAGATAGGTGTGAATAGGCGGTTTTTTTTCTATTTGTGATGTTATTTCTGCGTACGTAAAAAATTCGATAGTGACACTACTGAAATTTTTCATAATTTAAATTATTGTTTATTGTTTTGGTTTTTTTCTGTTCTGTCTTCAAAGAATTTAAGCAGTCGGCATACGGCAGAAAAAACGGTTGGCATAATTTTCTGTCGAATTGCCTAACTGCTGTCTGTCGTCTATGTGTTTATACCTTATATGTTTATGACTTTTTTTTTTACTCTCAGAATTTATAACAGAAATCTTCTGAGAGAGAAAGTCACCTTAAAAATTTAATTCATGTTTCGTTTTGTTGGAGATGCCTGACCTGGAGTTTGAATCATGGCCTCACATCTAATAAATCAACACACTATCTACGAGGTTAAACCGACTATCAAATACGATGGATGTTAATAGTCGGTCAAGTATTCCTGATATTATACATCGTTGGCTAGAGTCCT
>CM025791.1:77822127-77847381 GCA_014635995.1 Sarcophaga peregrina
GAATTTATAACAGAAATCTTCTGAGCGAGAAAGTCACCTAAAAAATTTTATTCAAGTTTCCTTTTGTTGGAGATGCCTGACCTGGAGTTTGAATCATGGCCTCACATCTAATAAACCAACACACTATCTACGAGGTTAAACCGACTATCAAATACGATGGATGTTAATAGTCGGTCAAGTATTCCTGATATTATACATCGTTGGCTACAGTCCTACCTCTCCCTTAAGACTCAGAGGGTATTGTTTAGGAATGAATTGTTTAAGACTGTATATGTTACTTCTGGTGATCCGCAGGGTAGCCATTTGGGTCCTTTACTGTTTTTATTGTTTCTGAATTATCTTCCTTGTACTGTTTCTGATTTCAATATTCTGATGCAATATTTTATAGTTTCAATGATGATCATGGTCAGGCTGTTCTTCAGCGAAATATTGATTTGTTTGTAATTTGGTGCAGGATTAATTAAATGGATCTTAACATGAGCAAATGCAAACGCATGGTTTTCTCTCGCGAGGATGTAATTTCGTCCACTTATGTGATTAATTCTTGCCCTTTGGAAACAGTGACTACATTTCTTGATTTGGGAGTATTATTTCGATACGAAATTGTATTTTATTGATCATATTAGTTTGATGATTGGCAAGGCTCGGGCTGTATTTGGTTTTGTGAAAAGATGGGCTAGGAAGTTCATTGATCCTTATATAACGAGACTACTGTACATTTCACTTGTTAAATCCTATTTTGGAGTATGTGTCTCTTATTTGGAATCCATACTAACGTTGTCATAGTGATTCAATAGAGTCTGTGCAGAAGCAGTTTTTATTATTCTGTTAACGTGGCTTAGGATGGGATTATGCCAATGGGCTTCCGTCATATGAGGCTAGATTAGGTTTGATAAAGCTTCCAGCTTTAAAACATAGACGGACTGTTTTAGGGGCTTGTTTTGTATTGTTTTTAATCTGGTTAAAGGTGATATCGATTCTGAGTTTTTGCTTTGTAACCTGAATTTTCACATTTCCTCTTTCTTTAGATTTCTATAGAACGAACTATGGATGTAATTATCCTTTTCGTAGATTACTTAATGATTTTAACTTACATTATGATTTTATTGATTTTAATTGTAGTGTTTGTAATATAAAACGTTGCTTATATGCTGGCATTAATTTATAAATTATTGTATAAAAATGTATTCTCGTTCTTGTCTTAGATAGTTCTGGTTTATTGTTCCCTTATTCAGCTTGTGATTAAGCTCTGTAGCTATTTTATGTTCTCGTTGTCATTACTTTTCCTTTACCCCCTACAGTCCGGTACAGAAAGTATTGCAATAAAATAAGGGACATTGAAATTCATTGCAATTATCTTCAGATGACTCTACCTCTGTAGTATACGAGCGCCAAATTCATAAAGTTATGAATATTATTCGGCTGCGTACATAAGTAATTGGCCAGCACTAACTAATTGATAAGTATCGGAACTTACAATTTAAAGTCGACTCCCAATGACGGATTGTTAAGAATTTTTTTTCCCAGGAATTGTCTGAATTTTGCTGGAGCATGAACTCTAGGGAGGGATGGAATGCATGCAAGCAAGGTAAAGTTTCTGACTGTGGCCAACATGGCGACCACCAGGACGATCCTTGTCTTGCTGTATTCAAGTTGACACGCAGCCTCCTCGCGGCCCCTCCTGGATGGCATTCTAGCACCTGCTAGATGTTAACTAATGCGTGCAGCGAAGTCCAATCCCCTGGACGTTAAATTTGGGTTGTGCGTAGGGCTTGGAACCTACCACGTAAAAATTTTACTCCAATGAAAACTAATATACAGAATTCCAAAAAGATCCCCTTTAAAGTTGACGACCACGGCAAACGTTCAAAGGACAACGATTTAAGAATAGCCACTTGGAACGTCCGCACCCTTCACAGGGAGGGCGCTTCCGCCCAGCTGGCGGGTGCCCTCAAGAAATGTAGGACTGACATCACTGCCATACAGGAAATGCGACGGATAGGGCAAGGATGCAAAAGGCTAGCATCTTGCGATATATATTACAGCTGCCATGTTGATAAGCACGAATTTGGATGCGGATTTGCAGGCAGGCTGAAATCCGTTAATCGGGTTGTTATGGCCAATTAATGGAAATAATGGAATGGAATGAACTCTAGGCTCACGTTTGTCAAGCCAACTAACTACGTACTAGACTACGGTGACTATATATAGTAATAGAGTTACGTAGCAATGCAAAACACATGTTTAGTAAGACCCCTCTTAACTCCGTATTAGGTGGTAGTATTGGGATTCCACTAAATCACGCATTGTGTTAATATCCAGAATAAAGATTCCAACAGTATTTTTCGAAGTTGTATTGACATATGTACGTGTTAAGCTGCCTCGTTTAATGCTGTTTCGTTTAGCGCTGGAACTTATTGGAACGTGTCGCCCGTGTAAAGCGGTTTTTTGCTGTATGAACTGTACCGCTTAAGTTAAAAAAGTTTCTTTGCTTACTTAATAGGTCATTACAATTCTTTAGTCAGGACCACAACCTAGCTGCCCATGCTACCCATCTTATGTGTGTTCATTTTATTTATAATTAGAGGGATCTACAGAGGGAACGAGAGATTTCTGAAAGTTTTCATGGCAAGTTTTTTGACCACAGAAATGTAAGTAAGCTTGTTTAATATCAGTGCAAAACTTAAGTCGTTAACATTATCATCTCAAGTATAATATGCTTCTCACTAGCCCTATTAGTAATAATAATTCCCTTCTTAGCATACATAATTTCTTTATAATCCAATAAAATTTTACTTCCGTAAACGTAAGTACAGTAGCGAGCACAAAAAATGCAACACTGTGCCATATGATCTTTAATAAGATCTATTTCAAAATAACGGTAACTAATTTATCTATTTTCTTTTGCTGTTAATTCTTTCAATTATAAGTTTTCAAAGTAACCACAGTTTATTCCAAATTCTGCTTTAAAAAGTTAAATATTTTTGAATTAGTGAAAAAAGTGCAAATTTTTAGCGAGCAAAAAAAAATGCAACATAATAAAAAAATAGTTAAAGTAAGTTATTTATTTAATTATAATTGAAAATTTCTTAAATAAGTTATACAACATGTGTTTTGTAATAGAAGCAGCTCTCAGCTGACAGCAAAACTGCAATCATTAAAGCCTTAGAAGAAGGAAAATCCATGCGTGAAGTTGGACACCTCTTTGGTGTAAATCAATCAACCGTATATCGGATTAAATCTCGATTTTCCTTGAGAAATAGTGTGGAAAGGAAACCAGGTAGTGGTAATCCTCGAAAAACTACCTCTCGCCAAGACCGTCAGATGATTACACTGGTTAAAAAAGATCCACGAAAGACCGCAGTGGACGTTGCTAATTTCGCAAATGAGCAAATGGGTGTCTCTATAGGCGTTCACACTGTTCGTAGTAGGTTCGAAGACCGCCTGGACAGAGATATTCTCTAAGATATCAACTTCCAACCGTAAAACATGGCGGTGGATCAATAATGGTGTGGAACGATATGTTAAAAAAAAAATTATTGATGTTACGTCACGTATTTACAGGTGCGTTTTCCCGTGATAGGGTAGGTCCCTTAACTCAAATCGAAGGAAAAATGGACGCCAAGAAGTACTGTGAAATTCTTGGAGAACACATGCTTCCTCATCTGCGGGAAAAAAATGCCTACTGGTAGCATATTCCAACAGGATAACGATCCAAAGCACTCAAGTCGCTTAGCTCGAAACTTTTTAAGCGACAATGATTTGGACAATATTTTGGATTGGCCATCACAGTCTCCCCGATCTAAACCCCATAGAAAATCTATGGGAGCTATTAGATCGGGAAGTTAAGAGAAACATCCGTCAAATAAGATTCAATTAGAAGAAATTTTGAAAAGTGAATGGGAGAAAATATCCATTAACACATTAATAGCTTTAGTCGACTCTATGCCTTCTAGGTTGCAAGAAGTTATAAAAAATAAGGGCTACGCCACTAAATATTAATTTTAATATTTTTTTTGTAAGAATTACTATTTAATTTAAATTTAAACACATTAAAATTTATGCTGTTGCATTTTTATTGCTCCCATGAAATTCGCACTCTTTTTAATAAATGACAAAATAATTTGTCATTTATTAAAAATATTTACATAATGTTATTGATAATAGGTATCTATAACTGTAGGGATTAATAACCCAAAGAAATATTTTGAACTGGTCACCATTTTTTTAAAATTATCGCACTTAAAGATAATTTTTCCCAACGTTGCATTTTTTGTGCTCGCTACTGTATATTTCAAGTGTTGTTCGTTTAGTTTTCTTCTAATGTTCGTATTCTAGAACTTCTGGAACAACTTATAACGAAGGAAACATTTAAAAATGATTTAAAAAATAAAAAACACAAAATAAAATTATAAACTTTATTCTGTAACAATTAACTACCAATGCAGCAACATAATACTTGTACTTATATTGCAGGAGTTCATTAAAATAATGAACAACATTTTGTTTTTTTTTTAGTTTTTTGCCTTCCTATTAAACTTATAATGAACACAGTAATTCAAATAGCCAGTCAATATTTCTTTACCTACAAGTATCATACGATGAATTAAAAAAACTTTTATGAAAATAGTTTGCACTCTCTCTCCTCATTTCTATTTAAATGTTTAATTTGTCATGAGAGAAGGAAAAAAAAGGGGAAAAAGGGATAAAAAAAAGAGAAAATATTTTATAATTTAATACCATATTTTTAAAAGCGTACTTCAATAATATTTTTCAACAACAACAAAAAATAAGCGAATAATAATAAAAATTGTTAAACAAATTACAACAAGTACAAGTGTACACTTCAAGTACTTATATTGTTAATATAACGAGGAACTGTGGGACAAAGCAGGAAAAAATAGTACGCATTAGTAATTGTGACAATTGAAGTTACTCCAGTCTCATAGGTAGTGTGCTGGCTTATTAGACGTGCAGCTACGGTTCAACACATGATCAGATATCTCCAACAACTTGGTACGGTATGAGGTGGCACTTGAGACGTATATTCTCTACGCTGCGTGGAAATGGGAATTGCAGTCGCCGCAGTCTACTAGCTAATATGTTGATTTATAAGGCGTGCCACGGTTTAAACCTCAGGCCAGGTATCTCCAACAAAGTATGTAAAGAAATAAAGGGCTATCCATTTCGCGGTTTCAAAAGTATGGGATTGGAATTCGACATCTGTCAAACTAAGTTGTGAAACCAATTTTTTTCTTTTCAAATGAAAATCTGAGATTGACGAAAATGGATCGCTTAATAGTCGCCGTGGTTTAGGAGATAGTGTGCTGGATTATTAGAAAAATCAAAAAATATGAGAGTTAAAAAAAACCTGCAATGAAAAGTTTCTCAAACAAAAAAATCTGGCGTTCGGAGTCGACCTTAAATTGTAGGTCCCGTCACTCGTATATTAAATTAACACAGACAACATAAGTGGTGTGAGTAACTGAATCAATAATCCACACTAGGGATGCCAATCGGGAAATCCCGAATCTCGAAATCCCGGGATCCCGAATCCCGGAATTTTTAAAAGCTTGTCCCGGGATTTTTCGGATTGTGTTAGTAGTCGCCGTGGTCTAGTAGGTAGTGTGTTGGCTTATTAGACGAAAGGCCCGGGTTCGAATCCCAGGTCAGACATCAAAACGAAAAATATTTCTTCGGCGGCTTCCTCTCAGCAGATTTCTGGCAAAGACTCTGAGAGTAAAAATTGCCATGAAAAGTTTCTCAAAAATCTGTCGTTCGGAGTCGACTTTAAACTGTAGGTCCCGCCACTTATGCATAAAATTAACGCATACAACATAAGTGGTGTGAGAAGCTAGGTCGTAATCCTGACTGAAGGGTTGTAAAGGCCAATTATATATGTATGTGTTAGTATTTTGAACCTACAAAAGGTCCTGAAAAAAAAATTCTTTATCACTTGACTTCGATATTAGCTTCTCAGATGAGAAAAACCCTACTTCCATTGATAAAAAGTTATTCACTACCTACTAGACAACGGCGAATTCAGATTTTATAACCAGACCAGAGTATTTCTGCCGGAGATTTTTGCTATTAAACAAGTTGCATGTATGATTTTAATCAGGAATATACGTCCTTCGAACTTGGTCATCTGTGTGGAGAGTCAACCAGCAATCAAAGATTTGACATCCACCTTTCCGTATCTAAGGGCGCCAGGAGTTGCTTAAACTCTTTATGCCATAAACATTGACACAACACCCACATCTACTACGCTTTGGGCGACTGTGGCGTAGAAAGTAATGAAAAGACAGACGAATTAGCACGAAAGGGATCAGAGATGTCTTAGGAAGAGACGATAGAGGCGAAATATGAAACAGACTAGAGTCGGCTCCGAATGACTGATGAATTAATAATTTCTATGAACAGCGGAACTTGAACTTAAGATTTAAGAAACTTTTCATGGAATTTATTTACTCTCCGAGTTTTTGCCAGAAATCTGCCAAAGAAATATTTTTTTTTATATTTCGTGGTATTGGAAATGCCTGTCCTAAGGTTTGAATACTAAGGATACTTCATTCCAAATAAAGTTTTATAGTTGTTAGCCCACTGTTTATTGTTAATACGAATATAACTCTTGAGCACGAACTTTTTTCTACAATATAATGCACAATGTATATACATACATATATACAATATATATAGTATACATACATACATAAATTGTTATGAATGGAAAAAAAGCCAACTATTTTCCAACCAATACATGTTGACAATAATTATACCAGAAATTCAAAAAAAGCAAGTCTAAGAGGATTTGTTAGCCTTTTTTTCTTGTTATTGAGCGGAAAATTTTCAAAAAACATACAATTTTTTAGGGCAATTGTGGAAAAGTTCACAAACTTTAAATGAGCAAACGACTATTTAGTTATTTTGTTATAATATGTTTTAAAATCGTTGAAATTCTATAATAATTAAACTATTGTGGCAGCCATTTGTCTATAATCCCATAATAATTGGAAATCACTTTTTTGCCAATAAACAATGGGCTTCCTCCAGGAATGACATCATAAAGCTACCTTCAAAATGTCAAGATATCATAAATGGACAATTAAGTCGTATCGCTGAAGAAAATCTCTTTTGTATGGTCAGCATTGACAGCTTGTTGAGCTAAATCTCAATCAGCTTTTCAGGCATCTTTAGTTGTGCTTTGAGTTGGACTTATTGAGATTAAAAATGAATCAAAAATATGCATTGATGAGTTGTAAGAGAAGTTTAATTGATGTGAGATGGAGAAATTAGAATTATCTACCACACTTTCTCTTCCCTTTTGAGCATCACGCTTCCTGTGTCTTTAAATTTCTTTACTTACTTCCAGCTTGTTTTTATGTGCAGCTCCTGAGCTGAACAACTTATTCAATGGAATTTTTAGAAGTCGGTCAGTACAGGTATTGCGCTTGCTTGTGGCCGTAATCAATTGTGCTTGACTTAACCTGCTTACTTAATTGGTCATTACAGATTAGAATTACGATATAGTTTCTCACACCAACCATGGTGGTTGTCTTAGTTTTTATCCATGAAAGGCGGCATCTACAATCTAAAGTAGAATAAGAATAAGAAGAATATTCACCCTTATTCTGCTTGTCGTCGTCGGCGCAAGACGACATTTATGCCAGCAGACTGCTGACATACTATCACCGAAAAAATATTGCTTCATAGGGCATAGCACCTAAGAAGCCGACACACAATATATGACTATGACGACAAATTTTTTTATAATCTTGGCAATTCCTTCAGTAGGATAATTATGACGTTCACAATACATACTAGAGAAGTGGCCACGTTTTAATGTAAAATTTTATGCTAATTCGTTCATGGTTGTTCACTGAATGTAATATACTTCAGAAGAAATTTATTTAAAAGTTGCCTTGCAATATCGGCGATTTTGAACTGTTACAGAGTAGCTGATATGTATTGCAACCAACTTCAAGTTGTTATCATTTGTAAACCGCCCGTCTGGCAGCTGACAGATTTATTCCAGTGACAGTTCATATTATTATTTACGAGCATTTTGATCTATTGCATTCAGAAAAAAAGTTATTCGTGTTGGAATTTAAGCGTGATATTGTGATTGCTTTATATTTGGATGGTAAACCACAGGTGGCTACCGTTAGAGCCCTCCACCATTTAAATGTGAATAAATCTGTTGTTTCTCGTACCATTGCTCGTTACCGTGATACTGGCAGTGTTGCATCGCGTCCAAAAAGTGGACAACAAAAAAACGGTAACAATACCAGAAATGATCCGAAAAGTGAAGGCCGCATATTGAAAAATAAGCTTCGACTAAAGCCATTGAAGTTCAAAAAAGTGCAAGAGCTCTCCGATGGACAAACAAAAGTTAGACTGGAAAGGGCCAAGGAGTTACTTCGCTTGCACGAAAGTGGCCAGTTACCGAATTTGGTTTTGAGCAGTTTGTGGTCAAACAAAATGATCGGGTTTACATACCGAAGAGGTCAGCTGAAAATTTACACCTGCGATTGGCCACCAGAACTTAAGCGCCGCCAATGGTCGCTCCCCGCTCGTATTCATCGACCGTGGGCTTAAAATAAATGCCGAATACTATCGGGAAAATGTTTTAAAGAGAATATTGAAGTCATGGGTAGACAAACATTTCAGACCATGGACATTCCAACAGGACTCAGCACCACCGCACTCAGCACGCGTCAACTAAGAATGGCTTAAAAAGGAGGTTCCTCGCTTCATTCTTACCGCACAATGGCCACCAAAATCTCCGGATCTCCATCCGTTGGACTTTCGCGCCTGGGGCATTTTGGAGAGTAAGGTTCTCACTAAAAAATACCAAAGTGTCGATCATCTCAAGACGGTACTTCACCGGGAATGTGACAAAATTCGGCAGAGCCATTTTCGTGCAGCCTGTAATGGTTTTGTCGGCCGTTTGAAGGCCATAATTCGTACCAAAGGTGGTCAATTTGAACAAATTTTATTTGAACAATAAAATTTAAAAAAAAAATATTTAAAAAATATAGCGCTTTACTTTGTTGCATTATATATCAGCCACCCTGTACATTGACAGCACGACAGAAAGATAAGAAATTGTTTGTGTGGGTACCGCGTAATTCAACAACACTTAATACCAACATAATAATTTTCAATAGCACAATTTCAATACAATTTCAATGTATTTTATAATAATTGAAATCCTTTTAAGTGTACTTTACAACATTTCAATTGGATTTTTTTAATTTCCAATAAATGGATTGTTTTAACAAATAATAACAAGGAAGATCAAATTAGAGTAGATTAAATTTGCCAAAATAATACCCTACGCCAGAGATACAAATGTTCTGTAGGAACAGACACAGAGGATGAAATATTAATGGTCAGCAGAACACAGGTTTTTTTTTACTGTGGAGCTTAGAATTGTAGCCATTGTTTGTAGCCATTGATTTGGGACGATAGGACGAGTTTAAAACTAGCTGAAGTGTAGTCGAAAAAGATAACATATTCGCATGTATAAGAATAATTGATGCTATAAACGCAATAAATGCAATGCAGCAAACATTATTATCTCTCAACAATAGAATACATGGGTATGTCTGAACAAGCATCTCTGTTCACTGCGTTACGTTTATTGTGTTTATAGCACCAAGCAATGAGAGCTAGTCTAATTTTTTTTCTTACGCCGAGAGGGGGTAAGTGTATCTAACCGCGCCATAGTGGAAGTCGCCACATCCTCCGTGTGTGGGGCCCTCACCCACAAAATACCCCTTCGTCTCGTAGACCGTTGGGCCCATTACGGTGGTATTACTTTGGAGTAGAGTCCTTTCCTGCATACTCATATCCACGTCCAAATTGCGTATCAAGAGTTGAGGAGACATCTAAGTGTCTCCACTAGCTTGTCCAATAGCGATGCTATTGAAAAGTTAAGTGGCTTACATCCTTTTAATTAACTGCTTCCGTAACAGAACCACTAAATTCTATAATTTTAGTAAAGCACCGCAAAGAGTCTACGTAGTGAGAGTGAAAGGAGTAATGTGGATACTCCGTGCTCTTTTAAAAACGAACTATTGCATGGTATAGGAGCAATGGTCAGAAGTCGAGGTATTAGAACACACAATCTGAACCCATTATGGTTTCCTTCAACTTGTACAGAATGTTCAACGAACGAACCATAGAAAACTGTTTAATAATTAGACCAATATTCAAGCTTCTAAGCTTTCATAAAGGAATAGTAGAATGAAATACGAGTACTTGAATGCTCATTAAGTACTGAACAAGAAATTATACGTACGAAACCCGAACAATATCCCGATGTTTGTCAAGGTAACGGATTTTAAGAAGATATTATTGGAAGTCTTACACGAGAAACTTCTGAACTTTAACGGGCATCGTGTTAAAACTTCATCTGCCGAAATAGATGTCATATGTTTAGAATATTTTGACGACATATAGGCAACGGCGTATGTTCGCAGAATAAGCTCCAGAGCCCAACCTAAAATCATCATCGAAAAATCATCTTCGGCCATTAAGCAAATTTCCGAATGATATAGAGTGTGGCATACATAATTTCTAATTTTGGACAATACATGATATCCAATGCATCAGAGAAAGTTACTTTAGGGGGTGGGTTTTTCACTGGCGGTACCATATTTTTTAGAGAATGACTTTGGTCAAATCGTTACAATTATTAAGTCGGCAATCACTGTAGATCGATGATTACAAACGATATGAGGTTTCCAAAGGACGGTGCTACCAGACACACAACTCATGCCACATTGGAAGTCGTGGTCATTTTACATGGCACGGAGAACGTGGAATTTAACCCAGTTAAACTATTTCTTGTTTGGTTTCTTTAAGTTGCAATTAAACCAGAAACAACAGCGGTTAAAATTATGTGTCAGACTCATGGAAAATTGAACATTTCCTATGCTTTCCGCTCAGAGAAGTCATAGCAGACATTTAAAACGCTGTTATATTGGACACTTTGAATCTCGATGATATTTAAATTTCATTTTACTTAGGTTAGGTTAGGTTAGAGGACGTGTACTTGCCAACTGTGACAAGTACAGTACCCGGTGGTCGAATTGATCCATTGTACAACGTCCTAGCTTCTCACACCACTCGTGTTGTGTGAGTTTATTTTTATACATGAGTGGAGGGACCTACAGTTTAAAGTCGACTCCGAACGGCGGATTTCTTTTTATGGCAATTTTACTTACTCTTAGAGTTTTTGCCAGAAATCTGCTGTGATGAAGTCGCCGAAGAAATATTTTCATATTTTCGTTTTGATGTTTGACCTGGGATACGAACAATTTACTTACATTTCAAGCTTTTAAACAAGACCCCAGAGACTGAGGACTGTGCAATAGGTCGTATGGTCGTAATACTTAACAAAATTGACCATTACAACCTTTCAATCAGGATTACGAACTCGCTTCTCACACCGCTTATGTTGTGTATGATCATTTGGTATGAACGTGGCTGATACTAAACCTTAAATTCTACTTCGAGTGACAGATTTTTAGAAAAACTTTTCATTGCAATTTTTTTTGCCAGAAATCTGGTGCCGTATGATCGTTTTACCTTTGCAAAATAATAATAATAGCTTAAAGGTTCAATTCTTTAAGGCGCTATAAATATCTGTACATAGCATACAGCCATATCACTGGCACAGGGTGTAATAACTTCGTGCATGTATCCTTACAATATTACAAGTCTACTCTCCTACTTTCATTGGTAAACAACTCATGTACAGTCAACCCTCCTATAACGCGGTACTCCTATTCCTATGAATAGTAACTACAGTAGCGAGCACAAAAAATGCA
The DNA here is from genome assembly GCA_014635995.1 of Sarcophaga peregrina. Taxonomy (NCBI): domain Eukaryota; kingdom Metazoa; phylum Arthropoda; class Insecta; order Diptera; family Sarcophagidae; genus Sarcophaga; species Sarcophaga peregrina. The sequence goes on from CM025791.1 coordinate 77,833,968, forward strand.
ACGTTGGGTAAAATTATCTTTAAGTGCGATAATTTTAAAAAAATGGTTACCAGTTCAAAATATTTCTTTGGGTTATTAATCCCTACAGTTATAGATACCTATTATCAATAACATTATGTAAATATTTTTAATTAATGATATATTATTTTGTCATTTATTAAAAAGAGTGCGAATTTCATGGGAGCAATAAAAATGCAACAGCATAAATTTTAATGTGTTTATTTAAATTAAATAGTAATTCTTACAAAAAAAATCTTAAAAGTAATATTTAGTGGCGTAGCCCTTATTTTTTATGACTTCTTGCAACCTAGAAGGCATAGAGTCGACTAAAGCTATTAATGTGTTAATGGATATTTTCTCCCATTCACTTTTCAAAATTTCTTCTAATTGCCTCTTATTTGACGGATGTTTCCTCTAAACTTCCCGATCTAATAGCTCCCATAGATTTTCTATGGGGTTTAGATCGGGAGACTGTGATGGCCAATCCAAAACATTGACATCATTGTCGCTTAAAAAGTTTCGAGCTAAGCGACTTGAGTGCTTTGGATCGTTATCCTGTTGGAATATGCTACCAGGAGGCATTTTTTCCCGCAGATGAGGAAGCATGTGTTCTCCAAGGATTTCACAGTACTTCTTGGCGTCCATTTTTCCTTCGATTTGAGTTAAGGGACATGTGGTAACGCACCTGTAAATACGTGACGTAAAATCAATAATTTTTTTAAACATATCGTTCCTTACCCCACACCATTATTGATCCACCGCCAAGTTTTACGGTTGGAAGTTGATATCTTGGAGAATATCTCTGTCCAGGCGGTCTTCGAACAAAATTTATCCCATCGGAGCCAAACAAATTAAATTTGCTTTCATCGCTCCACAAGACTTTAACCCATTGTTCATTTGACCAATCCTTGTAACGTTTTGCAATTTCCAGGCGCTTCTTTTTATTGATTGCACTGATGAGAGGTTTCTTTGCGGGTCGTCTCGCATGCAAATTAGCCTCTTTCAACCTACGGCGAACAGTGTGAACGCCTATAGAGGCTCCCATTTGCTCATTTGCGAAATTAGCAACGTCCACTGCGGTCTTTCGTGGATCTTTTTTATAACCAGTGCAATCATCTGGCGGTCTTGGCGAGAGGTAGTTTTTCGAGGATTACCACTACCTGGTTTCCTTTCCACACTATTTCTCAAGGAAAATCGAGATTTAATCCGACATACGGTTGATTGATTTACACCAAAGAGGTGTCCAACTTCACGCATGGATTTTCCTTCTTCTAAGGCTTTAATGATTGCAGTTTTGCTGTGAGCTGAGAGCTGCTGCTATTACAAAACACATGTTGTATAACTTATTTTCAATTATAATTAAATACTTTAACTATTTTTTTATCATGTTGCATTTTTTTTTTTTGCTCGCTAAATATTTGCACTTTTTTCACTAATTCAAAAATATTTAACTTTTTAAAGAAGAATTTGGAATAAACTGTGGTTACTTTGAAAACTTATAATTGAAAGAATTAACAGCAAAAGAAAATAGATAAATTAGTTACCGTTATTTTGAAACAGATCTTTTTAAAGATCATATGGCATAGTGTTGCATTTTTGTGCTCGCTACTGTAGATATTGTAAGAGGGTTTAATATAAGTTTTATTTTCGACGCAAAAACTCAGCCGAGATACAGTACCGTGCAAAAAAACAGCAGTTGCAGTTTTCAATTAAAAAAAAAACGATGAATGAAAATGAACCAAGTGAGGATAAATATTAAAAAATTATATTGTTTTGACAAGCCTTACTTAATTTTGTTGAAGACCAGTGTTTTAGTTTAGTTTTTATTTCATTTTTATATCAATTCTTATATGAACTTTTGAATTCAATAAAAATAATTTCTAATTTATCTTGCCTTTTGTATTTGTTGGTCTCCATATAACGCTGGACGAATGATGTGATTTGTACTAATTCTGTGTTTCTTATAGTGTGGTTTCCATACAACATGGTAGACGGTTTCCATAGAACGCGCTACGAAATAGCCTGGTTTGCACCTGAAATCTGAGTTTCTTCCATATAATGCGGTACGCACTCACCGCGTTATAGGAGGGTTGACTGTAGTTTAATAAGCTTTTCATATTGAGTGGAATTAGTCTCTAATGCAATGAAAGTAACTGTTTGTGTATAAATATTCTCTTTTTAACTGAAGTATTTATTATTTTAAGTAAAAAAGGTAATACCAAATGGCATTCTAATGTTCTAATGATATTAGGTTCAATACTTTCCTAAGAGGCATTTGACATCGTCGTTGTTACCAAAATATTTACAGAAATTTTGTTTTGTAACCCATTCATGTTTGAATGGCTCTTAAACAGTTCTAGCAATACAATACAAAATAAATAAACAACAGAACGATATTTAAGTTATTATTACTGAAACAACTAAATAATCATTCTAAGGACTTACAATATAATAATCAGAACGAAATAAAATTGTGATAAATAAAGTGGTACGTTGAGGTACTTATTTCAAGCGTTTTTTGTTTATAAAACTTAGAAGAGCAGAGAAGAAGACAAAATACCATATCATGCAGTCAGTTTTAATGAAATGAAAGGCAAGCTGATGCTCCATGAGCTGACATTAAAACCACACTTGAATGTCTTCAGGCTCAAGACGTGTGATAAAAAAATATCACTGCCAAGCTATCTCAAAGTCAAGACTTTAAAGATTGCAATAATTTGCCTACACCCCATCAATCAAGTTTACGACCTAGCTTATCACACCACTTATGTTGTATGCGTTAATTTCATACTTTTCATGGCAATTTCATTTACTCTCAGAGTTTTTGCCAGAAATCTGCTGAGAAGAAATCGCCGAAGAAATATTTTCACTTTAATGCCTGACCTAGGGTTTCAATTTTGGCCTTCAGTCTAATAAGCCAACAGACTACTAGGCCTACTAGACTACGGTACATCAATTAAAATTTGGAAAACGTTGGATTTGGAGACGGATTTGTTGCTATGAATGGATCAAACTATCCTGGGAGGTCTCTGCTACAAATAGTTCGTAATTAAGTAGCCGATAATTTCAAATTTATTGGAAAACAGTGGCTAGGAAGTTTTACCTCATGCACTCTAGAACCCAGATATTGCTCCTTTTGACTAGTATTTGTTTCAATCGAAACAACTTTCCCCCTAGGAGAGGCATCAAAAATTGGCTCGATTCATTCCTGGCCTTAAAAGATAACCGCTTTTCTTTGGGATGGACATAGAGAATCAGTGTGAACGACGAAGCCACTCCTCAAAACACAGATTGGACTTTTACAGTGCGGCTCCATACCTGGCAAATCCACCATAGACCAGATCTTCACACTGCGCCAAATCCTGGAAAAAGGCCCACGAAAAACAAATCGACACACATCATCTTTTTGTCGACTATAAGGTAGCCTTCGATAGTCCCATAAGGAATCGTGTTTTTGCCGCAATGTCTCAGCTCGGTATACCTGCGAAGCTGATAAGGCTATGCAGAATGACATTGAGTAATACCTGCAGCTCCATCAAGGTAGGAATGGACCTCTCCGAACATTTTGATACCGTGCGAGGTGTCATCCAATGCGATCTCATCAACTCCGTCATTGGAGAGTGTTTTGCGAAAGGCAGGAGTGCATTTCAATGGCACTGCTCAAAAAAGTGTCCAATTGCCTGCGTACGCTGACGACATCGACATCATAGGGCGTACCAAGCGAGATGTTACTGCTGAATTTAGTGCTATTGAACGCGAGTTTAAGAAGCTGGGTCTGACAGTAAATGAGGGCAAAACAAAATATATGTTATCGACAAGTAGAGGCGTGCGGCATATTGATTCTCAGATTATGGTCGATAACTATACTTTTGATACAGTCAAGAAATTTATTTATTTTGGCTCTGCCGTTACCACCAACAATGATGTCAGTCTCGAGATCAAGCGCAGTATTACTTTTATTACATGAAGTGCTACTATGATCTCAATAGGCAATTGAGAAGTAGAAACCTCTCTTGTAAGACAAAACAAATACTCTACAAGACGCTCATCCTACCCGTGCTTCTTTATGGCGTAGATGCAAGGACCCTAAATGATGCAGCAGCCTTAACGATATTCGAGAGAAAAGTACTATGTAAGATCTTCGATCCAGTGCGAGTTGATGGTGATTTCCGCATCCGAGCCAACAGTGAGCTGTATGAGCTCCTCAACGACATAGACGTCGTGCAGCGTATTAATATCCAGCGGCTGCACTGGCTCGGCCATGTCGTTCCAATAGAGGAGGATGCTCCGGCGGGCTCCGAAAATTGTTATTAAATCGTTGGGGCTTGAAAATATGTACATTATAACCAAGAATTCGTTATAACCGAGTTCGTTATAAACGAGTTTGACTGTACGTATATTTTCTATTGAAAAATGTGTATAATTTTCAACATTTTCTTCGATTGAATATTTTGCGAATAATAAATGAATGAAATGTCACCACCAAGAAAAAAAAAAAAAATGCATTCATAAAATGTTTGTAAGAATACAAATTGTTGCCAACGAAAATTAATTTAAAATTTGTTCATATTATTTTCAATATTTCTTTAGTTTTCCTAGAAGCTCTAAAGAGCTCTTGTAGTTCAAGTCTTTGCATTTCTTGTGCCTTGAGTGCCGTTCCTCTACGGCGATATTGCCTGCATTTGTCTTCTACTTCTCATTCTACATCAGCTTATTGCCAATTATATGATAAAGTTTTTTACTATATTTTTGGTTTTTTTCACTTCCTTTCTTTCTTTTTTCAATATATTTTTGTGTTTTCCCGTACTGCTGCTACCAAATAACAGAAATCATGTACAAAAAAAGAAGGAAAAAATGGAGAATATTTTTTGAACATTTTGCCCTTTTCTTTCCGTTGGGTTGATTTGGTTGGCTATGATTGTTTGAAATTTTGTATTGGCAGCTATATTGGCAGTGCTGGAATAGTAAGAAACTAAAAAACTGAATTGGCCAAAATAAAAAAATACGAAACAGAAAAACAAAAGGAATAAAAATAATAAAACAAAATGTTATTTGTAAACAAGTAAAAATATTAATAAAGTTTTTCCCTAGAATTTTTTCAATAGTTTAAGTTTATTTATTGATAAAGTCGGGAAACAAATAAGCAATAAAAAATTTTATATTATTTCTGTTATTATTATTATTGTTGTTGTTGCTATTGCAATTCTGGTATTGTTTGAACACAAAATTAAAGATATTTCCCATTTTCAAATAAATGTGTTCTTTCGTTATGATTTTTTATTTTATTTTCAATACCAAAGAAATAAATTATAAACGAAAATTTATGCTCCCCAAATTTAAGCGTTTAACGGGTACTTAAGAAATAAAAAAACCAGCAGAAAACTTTAGCAATTTTGAAGGGGAACTTCTTTTCCTATGAAAAATAATTCATTCGGAAAGTTTTTGTATGACTTAAGAAAGAGGGAGATTGCAATCGCCAGGTGAATACAAAAAAAAATAAATTTAAGTGTAAGTCTTAGGGCTATAAACTGCAAAAACTGCAGTTGCCAAATCGATCTTAAGAATAACCAAATGAGCGGAAAACTTTCATACTAAAAAATTAATTTTATTAACATTTTACTTATCACAACTCACGGACTATGTCCAAAATCTTATACAACAATTTCCTTGTTGTCGTTTAAACTTATATTAAAATGTAATGTTCAAATGTCACACCAACTTTCAGTCAATCCTTAAATTGTGCACTATTTAGAGCCAATAAATAATTCTTGATTTTTCGCTTAGGAAGGCTGTTCCATTAGCTGACACATTTAATACATGCATACATAATTGGTCATTACAACCCTTCAGTCAGGATTACTTACTCGCATTCATATTTATTTTAATATCATACTCATACTACTCATACTCAAAGTTGGAACTACTTGTCGTATTCATACTTACCAATACGCATGATGTTATTGATTTCGACTCGTTTCTACTTAATATTTACACGAAGCACAAAATAAGTATGATTCGCTTACGAATACTACTATACTCACAATGCTTTGCTTGTTGTCTTATGCTTTGCTTGTTGTCTTTGTCTTTCTTCTCTTCTTTGTTTGTATATGGAACAACAACAAAGTTTGTAAATGTTGATGAATGTTTCGAGTCACTCGAATCACTTATAAGTACTACAAGTATTTTTCTAAATTTATGAATCCAGAATAAGTAGGCGTATGAATCAAACATATTTCGAATGCTGTGAGTTTGTACGTTGTACTCATACTCATTGTAACCTATACTTATAAATTAATGTTGTGGCGAGTACGAATGAATCAGAGTAGTTGAATTTCAATTCTGTTGATTCAGTCATATTCAAAATTGAATGAGTGCATATGAGTGGCGGAAAAACGATTCATTGCTGATCTCTGGTATGTATTTTCCTCCCACAGAAGCACATGGTATTCTTCGACAGTTTTAGATATGCTGTACACATTTTCTAAAGATCTGACATTAAACTGTAATCAAATATGAGTATCAACTGTGATAGCGAATGCGCTTTGTAGCTATTATTACAGCTTGAATAGGATAATCAAGGGTTTACCATTTCAGACAAAGGCTTCGTTACTTGATCTGTATCCCTTGACGAATATACGTGGATAATGTTTTCTACACAAGGATCGCAAACTAGTTCAGTTATCGTGTAACCAATAAGTATGTTCAGGACAAAGATACTAAATATTTTGGTATGACTTTTGGTTTTATACTTTTATGCTCGTGTGACATTGCTGCGTTTAAAACTTGTCTGGCGCCGAACGTCCCTGTGACCTAATAATATTACTAACATTGGTTTACTAGACGAGAGCACATGGCTCAATCACTGCCTCAAATTTGTCCAACAAAACGAAAGACAAATAAAAAATATTGTCTTCGTTGATTTTTTCAGCAATCTTGTAGCACAAACTCTGAGTTCCTCAAATCTGTCTGGCTTCCACACAAATGGGTAAAATTAACACTTACAACACTAGTGGTGCGAGCAGCTAAGTTCTTATTCCTAACTAAAAGGTATTAATGATCCATTCAATAAGCTGCGTAAAAGCCAGTGAAGTATATTAAAATTTCAATTAATCAATGACTAAGTTGATGTAATTGTAAGACCACTTGTTATATTGCCACCATCCTCATAATACTCCCATACTCGAAACAGATTAGCGGAGCTCTTGCTTTCACTAACCAGCAAACCATGGCCATGTAATATAAAATTGGTTTAATTATGAAACCGTACAGCCAGTACATTTCAATAGGCAAGTTACAGTTTATGCCTACAGGGTGGTTGATATTTAATGCAACAAAGTAAAGCGCTATATTTTTTTAATTTTATTGTTCAAAAGCAAAATATGTTGGAAATAACATAAAATTTTAGAATCAGTTTAGATTTGTTCGAATTGGCCACCTTTGGTACAAATTATGACCTTCAAAGGGCCGACAAAGTCATCACAGGCTGTACAAAAGTCTACGTTATTTTGGCTCATTTCCGGCGATACGCCGTCTTGAGATGATCCACACTTTGGTATTTTTTAGTGAGAACCGTACTCTCCAAAATGCCCCAGGCGCTAAAGTCCAACGGATTGAGATCCGGAGATTTTGGTAGCCATCGTACGGTAGAAATGAAGCGAGGAACCTCTTTTTTAAGGCATTCTTGGTTGACGCGTGCTGAGTGCAGTGGTGCTGAGTCCTGTTGAAATGTCCATGGTCTGCGGCCGAAATGTTTGTCTGCCCAGGGCTTCAATACTGTCTTTAAGACATTTTCCCGATAATATTCGGCATTTATTTTGACCCAACGGTCGAAGACTACGAGCGGTTAGCAACCATCGGCCGTTACGGTGCCCCCATACCATTACCCATCTGTGGCGCTTGAGTTCAGGTGGCCAATCACAGGTGTAAATTTTCAGCTGACCTCTTTGGCAAGTAAATCCGATCAACCGGAAACCACATTCGGTAACTGGTTACTTTCGTGCAAGCGAAGTAACTCCTTGGATCTTTTCAGTCCAACTTTTTTTTGTCTATCGGTGAGCTCTTGCACTTTTTGGAACTTCAATGGCTTTAGTTCAAGCTCATTTTTCAATATGTGTTGCATCAGTTCCCGCGATATGTTCAGCTCACGAGCAATTTTTCTACCACTGCGGCGTGGATTTCGATCAAATCTGGCCTTCAATTTTCTGATCATTTCTGGTGTTATTACCGTTTCTTTTCATCCACTTTTTGGACGCGATGCAACACTGCCAGTATCACGGTAACGAGCTATGGTACGAGAAACAAAAGATTTCTTCACATTTAAATGGTGGAGGGCTCTAACGATAGCCACCTGTGGTTTACCAGCCAAATATAAAGCAATCACACTATCACGCTTGAATTCCATAACGAATAACTTTTTTTTGAATGCAATAGATCAAAATGCTTTTCTAAGCTTGTAAATAATAAAATGAAATGTCATTGGAATAAATCTGTTAGCTGTCAGACGAACGGTTTACAAAATATAACAACCTGAAGTTGGTTGCAATACATATCAGCCACCGTGTATTGCTGTCTTGCAACAGAGTAAAGATTCTAGATATATGTATTCACGTTCCAGATGCCAAGATATTTGGCATCATTTTGTAAACGAATCTAAAGCACAATTAAGATATTTCTAAGAGAGATAATTCCTTTAATTAAATCTTATTGAATGGATATTATTTTAACTATTAAAAGTAAAATAAACGAAATTACAATTTATGAAATGATTGATATTAAATTTGCAATTATTTCGTACATTAAATGACTGTAATGGGCTTCAGCATAAACTAAGTTAATATCCTATAAACGTAACTTTCAATTTAAATTTGAACTTTAAATGCAAAAGAAACAAAATATAAAACAAAAATGAAAGAAATTATCGAATATCGAATACCAATTAAAAAAAAAAAGTAAAATTCCATCTTCAAATTAGAATGAAATGCTTTCGTTTCAAGCTGTTTTTAGCCATTTTTTTTTGCTTTTTTGTTTTCTTTCATTTGCCAATATTCTGGTGAAATTAACTTATAATGTTTTTAAAAGTGTGTTCTGAATTTAAATTGGCTTATTAGTTGCTAGGAATTACGAAAATATCATTAAATGGACTCAAAATAACAAGCACGGGCAAGAGAAGGCAAAGAACTCGCAAAAAATTACACAAGAAATCACAAAATATTCCATTAGTTTACGTATTAGGTTTACATACATGCAAGTGTGAGTATGATTCCGAATATGAGTTCGAATATGAGTATGAGTACGTGTATAATGAAAGTATAAACACAAGTAAAACAACAAAAAAAAAAATTAATTGATTTGTGTTCGTCGTTATCGATGCGTGCAAAATGTTTAGGGTGTTCCCCTAATGCAAGTTTCAAAATTAAATTTCATTCCTTACATATTAGCTGCTACTGTTCGTGCACCTCACTGAACAACCTTAAAACCAAAACAAGACAAGACAAGCGAAGACAATATTTTCTTTTCACTTTAAGCATGTGTTTATACTTCAATTATAATCAATAGATAAAGCGGAGTGCAAAAGAACGGCAACATCATTATCATCATATGCTTTCGTTTTCGTTTCATGTATCTTATTGGTGTAATCAACATCATCATCATCATCATCATTATCAAGGTTATTGAAAGTTCGAGAACAGAAAACAAAAAACATCGTGTCTATTAAGTGTAATGGTTTTATAAGTATGCACAGGATAATTATAATTTATAGTGGTGATGATAATTATTGTTGTTGTACATGAAATTTTATCATTAAGAAGACATGAAATTAATTGATAATGAATTTATTCATAGTTTCATATGGTATTGCTTCATATGTGTAGACGAATGCGATATTCTATGTTTTAAAATGTTATATTTTGAGAAATATCGGATGGATAATTGATTTTTTTTTTTATAAAACTAGCACTCAGGGGATGGCCCCTACTCATGCATTGCACTGTGCAGGTTTAGGAAAATAGGTTATAGGAAGGTGGAAAGAGGGAGTAGTGTTTGTGATTTAAACTTACCAATATCGTAATTGACGGGAAAAACCCTCGCAGGAAGATCATTCCACAAGCGAACAGTGCGGGCAAAACTGAATTTTCCCTGTAATGCATTGTTCGGTTCGCTAGACAATCAACCACAAAAGAATGTGCTCTACGAGAAGTACCCGTACCACGTAAAAATATGTGAATATCGTGAACCAAAAGCCTTATCTTTCGAGAACACCTCCCATTATAGTACCAATAGAGCAATGAAACACACGCCACAATGCGATGATGCTCCAACGAATCAATAGACTTGGATACCCTACTATCATTAATAAGCACCTTCACGCTCTCCCCTGTACGCGGTCGAGAAGTTTCAAAATAGACTTTGAAGCACCGGCCCATACATGAGAGTTGTACTGCATCCGATGTCGGATAAAGGTCCTATAAATAGTAAGATAGTGAGATGGAGTGAAGTAGTTTCTGCACCCTTTTAAAAAACCAAGGCACTTGAATGCTTCCTTTGACACTCGAAAAATATGATCATTCCAACCAGCATAACAACTAATTCTCATGCTCAGAACATCAAGACATTCGCCTCCTCAATATTTGGATTACCCATAGGTACAGATGACAGAACACCAGCACCAGCACCAGCCTCACGTCGGCGTATTAAAATCGACACTGTTCGCGTGGCCCGACTCAGGGATTGTTATTAGGTCACCAGTGAGTGTGTCCTTCATGTTCGACCTCCTTGCCCCAATCTGTAAAAGGCTCGGCCTCCAATCAAATGAATATGAATGACAAATGTTGCTGTCATCCGCAAAAGAGTGAATAGGATTCGAAGTAATAGATAGAAGATCGTTAAGAAAAATAAGAAAAAGAGTAGGAGAAAGAAAAGAGCCCTGTGGTACCCCTGAATTTATCCTCAACTCGTCCGAAAAGACGCTATCTATAACCACTCTAATGGTGCGATCTTTGAGAAAGCCCGATATAACTCGAGAGTAGTGACTACCGACACCAAAAGCAATTAACTTCGATACCAAAGCCTCATGCCAAACGCCTTTGAGATATCCAGAGCTATAACCTGGGCCTCATTAAAGCGGTGAATAGAACCATTCCACCTTTCGGAGAGTACCGCCAAAAGGTCGCCAGTAGAGCGCCCTTTACGGAAGCCGTACTGACGATCATTTAGCAAACCGTTGAACTCCAAATACCTCACAAGGTGGACTCGTGCTCTCCATCATTTTCGAAGGAGCAGAACAAACAGCCATTGGGCGGTAGTTTTCAGGGTTATTAGCCTCACTCTTTTTAGTGATTGGTGTGGCATTAGCAAGTTTCCAGCATGAGGGAAAAATACAGGCACGATATGACAAACAGAAAAGCTTAGCTAATGGACAGGCCAGCGTCGAAGAGGACTGTTTCAAGACCAGTGCTGGTATCCCATCCGGTCCAGAAAACCTGTTCTCTTAACCTCTTAACCACCTTGGCTCGAAAGATTATACAAGGCTTAGTCACTGATACTTTTTCAAGTTCGGGTAGTTGTTAAGTGCTCGCCGGCAGATGAGAGTTACCTGCAAACAATCCAGCTAAAACGTTCGCCTTCTCAATCAGGTCAGTAAATATTTTGTCATTCATAAAATTAAAAATGAAATAAATTGCAATAAAACAAAAACGTTTGTCAAATTTATTTATTTGTTGTGAAGTGCAATTGTACCGGTTGGAAATGGAATATAAATTCATTTATATGGCTGCCTCCAATGGTCTCATAATACCGTATTCGATCGAGCCAATTCCATGTGCACTTTTTCTAGAGTATTAGGTTCTATCTCGCCAATGTTATCACGAATGATAACGTGATGAGTAAAGCAAGAATCAGGGTGTTTCCTAAATGGACTATTATGAAGGAATTGCAAGCCAATCCCTTTAATATTAAATGGCACTTCTGATCCAGCTAAACTTCAAAGAAGAATCCGCTCAGGGTCTTTAACCTCAACCTACTAATGGCTGAATATTTCCTCTTCTTCGTAACATGCCCTGAAGTATTCCTGGGATATGTTTCAAACGTCAAAAAGGTCTAACGGGGTCAAGTCGCTTGATTTTGGTGAGAACCTAAGACTGACAATTTATATGAGAAACGTAGCTTCGGCAAGAAGGTTGTTTTCAGAAATCTTAGTTCGAAGAATTCAACAATAGTCTAGTAGTCCCCTACTATCAATTTGGGTGGTACGTTAGGGAACACAGAGAAAATTCTAATTTTTCTGCAATATATCACGATCTCGTTTGACTTGTGTACTGTGTTCATCATCAGAACAAGTAAACATTACATCGTTTAGTAGTTTAGCTTCATTCGAATTAACATTTTCTGCTTGCGTGGTAAGACCATCATACAAATAAACGAACATAACAGGCATTACAAACCTTCAGTCAGGATTACGACCTACCTTCTCACACCACTTATGTTGTGTAAGTTAATTTTAAACATGGGTGCAGGGGCCTATAGTTTAAAATCGACTTCAAGCAACAGATTTTTAAAAAATTTCTCATGGAAATTTTATTTTCTCCCGGAATTTTGTCAGAAACTTGAAAAGAGAAAGTTGCCGAAGAAATATTTCTCTTTTCGTTTTTGCTTGAGTTGTCCGACCTGAGGTTAAGAAACGCAGTGAAAATTCCAACATTTTTCATTTTTACAATATTTCAACATCTCGTCTGACTTCAAATCTAATCTGTTCATAATTATTAAAACTGAACATTACATCGGTCAGTACTTTAGCTTCTTTCGTGGCAGGCCCACCAATTTATTCTATTTTGCCACGATTATTGAGGGTATATTGAGTAAACTGTACAGAATGTTGTAAATTCTCTCAATTTTTTTAACTTTATCTAGAACTGTATATCACCCATCAGCCATTTTCTGTAATATTCCAGAATATACACTTAAAAATTACATGCATTACTCATTACACATTACATTTTATGAAAATTTATTACCCGATGTATGTATGAAGTTACATGTCAAATATAAAATCCTGTCTTTCATAATATTTGATAAAAACTGAACTACTAGTGTGTATAATTCTAACATTTTGCCAACAACTTCTCTCTCTTTTTTTTTAGATAATTTAAACAAATTTAATCCAATTGGCACCTTAAAAAAAACATTACAATTTACACATAAATTACCCCACAGTTTTTACCAGCCAGCCCTACCCCCCACAACGACTATACAGATACAGTACAGTTGAAATTGTCGCATCAAATGCGACGAAAATTGTCATCATTGTTTAAGTGTTTAACTTAAATATGACGGACACTTTATGTTGAATGTCATATTCAGTCTCAAAGATACATAAAAAGTGGAAAAACATATAAAAAAAAATAAAATTCTTAACAAA